>CAUYLG010051468.1:0-27730 GCA_963573385.1 Cacajao melanocephalus | reverse complement strand
CTTCCATCAACCAAGACTTTCAGACTTCAATTTGCTGTATTTTCCCGACCCTCCTTTGTATATGCTGTGCTTACCTCGCATTTCCTGCCATCTCCTCCCCGCCCCTCCCCTCCCCTCCTCTCCCCTCCCCTCTCCTCCCCTCCCCTCCCACTGGGACTTGGCTGGAGACAGCTGCAAAGATAACCAGGAGACATATCATGAGGTCCCTTTGGCCATGATAAAGAGTTTCAAGGAGTTTTAAGAGATTTTAAGTTGTATACAAAAAATCTGGCTGGGCATTTGTGTTGGTAAGTAAACATTATTGTGGATCAATATTTAAAATGAAAATGGGAAATACATGGGAGTCTCTGGTGTTGCCTACATTTTATACCTGCCTGGGGATCACCTGAAAGTGGCAACCCCGTGGTCTAAACACTCTAAGAATTATTAGCTTAACGTAGTGCTTTCAACCTTTTCCAGATGCTGTGCACATAACAAATAATATTTACATAGCAAGCAGAGACAGCCTGAGGAGGATGTTTGCAGCCAGAGGTGCCTGGCACAGGAGTCCTGGTCACTCTAGGTCCCATCTATTTGCCATGAGGGCTAAAGAATGTATCCTGTCTCCTCAGGCTGTAATCCATTTGCTGCACACTAGTTGAGAAATTCTAGTTTAGAGAACTGAATTAGAGTGGGGACGTGATATGTCTTTCCATGGTATAGGAATCATTTGTTTTGACAGGGAGTACAAACAGTGCTAATGTTTTTAACGGTAGTGAATTAAGCTGGAAAATGACCCCTTGAAGATCTTTCGAGATCTGACATTATGTTCCTCTTAAAAACTAGAGAATTTTTATTAGAAAAATATTTCTTGCATGGGAATGAAATGTGTTTTAAAATGTATGTCTCATTATTACTCAAGTATGGTGAAGCCAACAGATGAGAAGACAATTGCCATTGAAAAGTTAGTTTGTCATGCACAGTTCCAGAGAGGGGGCATACGCCATGCAGGACTATGTAGGAAAGCACCAGGGGCAGTCACGGGGAGTGAGGGAAAATGAAAGCAAGAGCCATTATTGTAGTTTCCGTAGGAAGGAACAGGTAGGGTAGGGAAAGCAGGTTTAGAATTGGCTAGTTTGAGTAACTTCTGTGGGCTCTGAAGTGCAGAGGCTGTCTCTAGTTGTCTGGTGCCTAACCCTGGGATGATCAAGACAGGGTAGTGGTCTAGAGAGTGAGAGGCCAATAATGAGGTGGCTGGGAGTGTGAACTCTGGATTGGTTGCATAGGAAAAGCATGTCCAGCTGGGTGCGGTGGCTCATGTAGGCACTTTGGGAGACTGAGGTGGGAGGATCACCTGAGATAGGGAGGTCGAGACCAGCTTGACCAGCCTGACCAACATGGAGAAACCCTATCTCTACTAAAAATACAAATTACCTAGGAGTGGTGGTGCATGTCTGTAATCCCAAGCTACTTGGGAGGGTGAGGCAGGAGAATCACTTGAACTCAGGAGGCAGAGGTTGCAGTGAGCCGAGGTCGCGCCATTGCACTCCAGCCTGGGCAATAAGAGCGAAACTCCATCTCAAAAAAAAAAAAAAAAGAAAGAAAAGAAAAGAAAAGGCATGTACCTGGAAAATTGTTTGCTATCTCTAGGCACAGTCTCTTCCCGTGTCAGCAAGACTTCACAATGTGAAAGCATCATATATACAGACAATAAAAAGCCATGATTAATGTAAAAAGTAGTTAACTATCTTAAACATTTTAACTACCTTAAACATTTTAATATGACATCGATAAATACCATATAAATTACTGAATTTCCCAAGTGTAATGAAGGCAAAAAATTAGAACTCAGTCATATTTTAGATGACAGATATTGAAGAGAAAGTATGAATAAAAACTTGATAAAAACATGTTTATAAAGTAATGATAAAAACTCTACAAACTACAAAATATCTTCTTTTGTATTGTCTAATGGTGAAAATAGTCCTGATTTGCTGATAAAATGAGCCACTAAAACATAAAACATTACCTGGAATTAGTGTTCAAAATCTTGATAAGCTATCCATTGTCTTATGGTAGAAACAATACTTATTCTGAGAAATATTGAATTAATAATTCAAAATAGTAACAGAGAATTCTAAAGTACTTTGGACATTCTTTATGATTTTGCTGGTGTTTTTTCCAATATGTTTTGCTTAGGTAAGTTTTAAAATTAACTTTTATTTCCTGAGTAACCAACAGCTGAGTAGCAGAGGTAAATAAGCAAAGAGCATATTGGGTAAGAGTGGGAAGCTTGTCTGAAACTTGCAAATGCACAGGAATCTTTCATTTCATCTCCATGCCAATTAATAGTTTGACATATGAAGAACTTTGAAACATTGCAAAAAATTAGAAAATGTAAAATTTTCTGCAGATCCATCAATATACATATAATTAAAGTAAGTAATATGAAGGTATTATTTTAATGGGAATTGTGTTTACACATATAGTCTTACCTTTTCCAGTTCTTAGTTTAACTATGTCCTGTAATTAACTTCTGCAACGATTTTATTTTTCATTTTGTGATTATTTTATATTCCTCAGATTTCCTAAATAGTACACACATGCCACATATTAAGTAGAGATGTAGTCAGAGAAACGCTGTGAACAAATAATTCTTTGAACTAAACCCAGACATTTGCATTGAATATGCTGCTTAAAATTCATTTATTCTGTCTCATAGGCTGTTTAATGTTATAGTGTGCATATAAAAATTTTCAGTTTTCTTAAGTGTAGCTAGAAAAATTTCGAATTTATAATGCTCATAATATTTTTACGAGCACAGATACTCATCACTAACTGTATTACAAAAACTGTTTGAATTTTCATTTCATTTATTTGTTCGAAAGATATAGACCTTCTGAACACAATTAATTTATGTGCCTTTCTCCACGTTCTTTACAAAAATTACTTATATACCAATCAATTTAATTTATAGAAAAGAGAATTAAATTCATTGTCATAGACACAAGTTATGTCATGTTGTTTGTTAGTTGAGGTACTGGCAACTCAATTAATAGACACTTCATGTTCGTGAAATGGAATGTTGGAGAAAATGTTGTCCTGTCTCACCAGGAAGAGAATGATCTAAGAATAGTATTAAGAAGTTAGGATCTTTTAATCATGTATCATGACATTTATGACATTCAAAGTTAGATGTTTGAATGTGATTCCCAAGAAGGTAAGATTTTATCAGATGATCATAAGAATGGCAGCATTATAGATGCAGTTGACTTAGAAAAAGGTACAATATTTTAGAAAGACCATTAAGGCTGAATTGTAGAGAATGTCAAGGAAATTACAGGGGCTCATAGCACAACACCTCCAATTATGAGAAATTTTTAAATTGAATTTGTTTCAAATATGAATGTATAATATAGTTCATGCAAATGTTTTATTTGTAATGACAGAGATGCAAATGTCATGTTAGATCATCTCCTGCCAATGCAAAATAGACTCCTGAAGTCTGCTGATAATGGCTTTGTCCATACTGGTTTAACATTGCTGCATCAAATGTAATAGTATTGGGAAAAGTATATTTTAGTGTAGAAGTTACTTTGACTTGACTGTCCTATTAAAAATACCAGCAGAGTCAAATATCATTATTATGATTTTCAGATAACCCAATTACATATGAGGAGACTCAGTAGAGGTGTCAAAACCAAAAGCAATTCTGCTATGTCTGATAAACTGTCTGTATAACACTCAAAAGTGCTTCATGAATCTTTGATGCTATTTAGGTTGATATGTAAATTATCTAGCCCAGCATGTTCAAAGAGTCACTGTGCAGCAACATCAAAGATCAAAAGCAATGTCAGTTGTTAGTCTATTGAACTTCAAAGACTAATAAAAAATCATGAAGTAAGTTAAGTGAAAAGTATTTTATATTTAATACAAGAAATCCTTTAAAAATGTAAGTTCTACAGTCCTGATTGAACTAAAGACATTCTAGTGGGTTTAGAATTTGTCTAGCTAGTTTTTACTGCAGCACCTCATGACTTCTCCATACCTATGAAGATACAGATAAATAAGAATTCTCACAGTGCAGTTGCAATATGAAACTGACATTTAACCCATTGCCAAAATCTGGGAGGAATTTTCAGTAACTGCAACAACTACGAAAAGGGATTTTAAAGTGCAGGAAATAGACTCCTAATCTTATGCTGTTTTATTTTATTTTGTCTACTTCAAAGGAGGAGAAAAATGATTTTTTTTTCCTTCAGATCTCCTTGTCACCCTTTCCCACCAGACACACATATTTCGGAGAGATTGAAGCAACAAAAACCTGAGACAAGACTAAATTTTTATTTTGATGTCTCTTACTTAATGCCCCAAACTTGATCCCCCTATTCCACCATCCACCACTGCCCCCCGGCCCACATACTCAGTGTAAAGGAGGTTGAAGGTATGTTGGGCAGAAGAAGGGTAGTGGTGTATACATTGGCAGTAGCATGTGATATCTTGGAAAATGTGGTCGGCACAAGTCAAATGCCCTGGAAGCGATGCCCAGAGTCATGGCGTCAGTTCATTCTGTGACTTGTGTTCCTGACTGCACTGTGAAGACTATTAGAAAACCAGTGAGTGGGAGACAGTGAAAGTCTCCCTTCAGAACAGAGGAAGCTCACTAGATTAAAAGGTGCTAGTATATTGAGAGTGGGGTGAAAAATGTATTTATTTACTTGTCATAACATTATAGATCATAGAGGAAGATTGTATCAGGACAAGGTGTGTGTTAATTCGTTCTTACTCTACTATGAAGAAATACCTGGGACTGGGTAATTTATAAGTAAAGAGGTTTAATTGACTCACAGTTCCACATGGCTGGGGAGGCCTCAGGAAACTTACAATCATGGCAGAAGGCATCTCTTCACAGGGTGGCAGGAGAGAAAATGAGTGCAGAGCAAATGGGGAAACCCCTTATAAAACCATCAGACATCAACATCTAGTTCAAAATGGCTTTCTTGGCATCACAGGTTCTGAAGCCTAACTGTCTTGGTTAAATCTGGGTGCTAGAAATTTGCTTCTGGTGGAAAGTCACTTAATCTATCTGCGCATTAGTTTCTTTATATGTAAAATGGGAGTAACAATAGTATCTGTTTTAAGGAACATAAACCAACTCACTATCACGAGAACAGCATAGGGGAAACCGTCCCTATGATTCAATTATCTCCACCTGGTCCCGTCCGTGACACATGGGGATTATTATAATTCAAGGTGAGATTTGGATGGGGACACAGAGCCAAACCATGTTAAGGTGGGCAAAGTTTACTTTACTCTTTGCTATCACTAAATGTTTACTATGAATAAATGTTGAGAGTCTGGATAGGGATGACTTACTCAATATTGAGGAACTGAAAAAAAAATCACCATGGACACTATAAGAAATTACTTGGGAAAGAAAGACCTGGGCTCAAAAAGTAGTCCTAAGAATTAAATTTTAGAAAAATGATTAACATCCCTGATACGATGCCAATGACATTTTTGTCGTTGTTAGAAGTCGAGATGAAAGGATAAGATAAAAAGGGAAATTTCTGAAGTAAAACGTAATTATAAAGAGCTAAAAATTCAGTATCTGGATTAAAATTCACATTGAGGACAGTAAAAGACAGATTTGACACTGCAGAAAATTGAACCAGTAATGTGAACAATGAGCAGTTCTCTCAGAATGTGGAGGAAAAGGCACAATAATAAAAAAATTGTGGAGAAAGATCATAGATATGAGATGCCCAAAATGGAAAGCCAATCTCAAAATTACACATGCTCTAAGGAACAGACTAGAATGACTGGATCAGAGGTACAAAAGATATAATTGATGAAAAATTTCCTGAGTTTACAATGATGGTTGAAAGAGTTTGCTGTGTTCCAGACAAAAAGTAGTACTAAGAAACCTATAGCTAGGGACATCTTGGCAATTAAAAAAAAATGCTATGGAATGGCATTATATTTCAAAAGCATTGAGGTCATAAAAGCAGCTTCTTTGTAACAGAATAAAAGTCATGATGGTACCTACTATATGTGCAGGAAGGTAATGAAACCATCAACTTGTACTAATTTTCTATAAAATTTGGAGGGGGGAAAGATTGTAACCCAAGGATTTTATATAAAACCAAGGTTTTCTATCATGAATAGAGGTAGCAAAAATCAGAAAATATATCATCCATATATTTTGAAATGTAACATGAAAATGAACATCAGCAAACCAAAAGACAAGTTAAAATTAAGATTTCAAAAATGACAGTGGCATATAAAAAACAGTTTAGACATCTGCCTTTATCTTTTGTGAAATCCAAATTCAGTAATTCCTTGGAATTTGCAACATTCATCAACATCTAGTTCAAAAGGGCTTTCATAGCATCACAGGTTCTGAAGCCTGACTGTCTTGGTTAGATCTGGGTGCTGGAAATTTGCTTCTGGTCGAAAGTCATCTTATCTATCTGTGCATTAGTTTCTTTATATGTAAAGCAGGAGTAACAATAGTATCTGTTTTAAGGAACATGAGTTAAATAAGTCAAGACACATTGATGTTAGCTATTCTTATTTCCAGATTTTAAAATGACACCCACATTACTGTATATTTCTATGTGTGTAAATTAGAGAAATGAATTTACATAACAACAGATCTCGTTGATTCTGATGGAAAGAGAATATAATATATTGTTTAAGGAACAGACCAGACACATCATGAATCCCTTCTCTGTCACTTTGTTGTAGTGTGTATTTGGACAAGTTATTGAAATCTCTGAACCTCAACTCTTTTCATCTGTAAAATGGGGGAAAATATTTAATGTACAGATAGGGTGACCAACAGGTCCTGCTTGGCCCTGGACATTTCCAGTTTTTACACAGAAATTCCTGCGTTCCAGGAACCCCTCAGTCCCAGACAAACTGGGACCTTTGGTCACTCTCCTAATTGTTAAAATCTCACAAGTGCTTAGCATATGACCTAAAAACATAAATGTGCAATAAATGTTGTTATTTCTTTTAAGTAATGAATCTTCAAAATCCAACATTTTTCTTAAACTTACAGCACATATCAATTTAGACTAACCACATTAGAAGTACTTAATGGCCACATATGGCTAGTGGGTCCCATGTTGGACAGCACAGTTCTAGATAGATGCTGGAATAAGTTGAAGTAGAGGAGGACACTGCCACAAAATTGTTTTTTCTTTTGTAAGAAGATGATGATTACTTTTTTCTCTCTTATTTCACACTCACTCAAAGTTTCAAAATTTATAAATTCTTTTGTCAAATAAAATATTGCAGTTAGACGATGGAGAGCTGTTAATTTATCTAATATTTGCAATTATTATCTACATTAATAACAAACTTGTATGTATGTAAAGTTTTATTTAACCACTTTCTGGAGGGAAATGAGGACAAAACGCATAGTGGTAGGAAAGCTTGTGGCTTATGCCATGTTATTGCTCACTTATTTTTAAATGGTTCAAACGTAGCCTATATTCACATTATCCTGGGCTAGAGAGCTACTTTGAATTTCTGATCATTCTTCTTTTGTCTGAAAAGAAGTTTTGCCCGATATATTATTAAACACAATATGAAATACAAAACTCTTGTAACTAAAATTTAACGCTTCCAGATTTTTCTATCAGTTGCTGACACCCTAGAAGATTATGAGTAGGTCATAGAGATATTTGTTTTGTGATCTTAATGGATATCAGTGACTTGTAAAACTTTTTCTAAGCCATTGCTAAATATTAGACACTCCGCCTTTGGTTTATGAGCTCCACATAAATTATATAGTCAATAATAACGTAATTAAATAATGAAGGCACTTGGGTCTTGTCTTCCTCTAGTACTGAGTCCTGGTTAGAAAACAAAAAGGAGATAGGCTTTTTCTTTTTTTCTTTCTTAATATCCTATAGCCTCCAATTTTACCCACTGAATGAAACCGGGAGAACTAGTTCAAACTAGATTTAGTTTCTCTGGACGTGTTCAGTGAAAATCTTTGTTATATGATGTTCTAAAAATCTATTCTCTGATTATTTTTGATTGTTTTAAGTAAAAGTAAAAGGAGGCAGACCATCTGGTGAAGAGTGGCAAGTTACATCACAAATGCCAACCATAATTGATTATTAGCAGCTGTAGAAGGCTCTGCTAAGGAGAACTGTGAGGTCTGGTGCAATTCTTGGTGAAAAATCATCTAAAGATATCGGCAAGGGCTGTGGGAAGCAGGGGCACGTATGCATGTCCCAATCCTTCATTAACAGTAAGCTTCACAAAAATGAAATAGAAATCATTATTTCAGCAGACTGTCTGGAGCAGTAAGCAGCACTGAGAAAAATGGGGTTAGTCAGATGCTAAGCCTAAAGAATTTTTTGCTGTTGGAATTCTCCAAAAAGATGTAGAATTCTGGCCCACAGCCTCACAGGTGTGAACTTAAGGAAGCAGCTTGCTTGAGCGGACTGTAGGTGCCAGTGTATCTATTTGTGTTGTAACCAGTGCACGCTAGCAGAATGTGGAATGATGATGCCAAAGAAGATCAATGCTAAAAAGTGGAAATCTCTTAAAATATCAGATACAGTTAGGCTTTGTGTCTCCACACAAATCTCATCTTAAACTGTAATTCCCAGGTGTTGAGGGAGACACCTGGTAGGAGGTGGTTGGATTATGGGGGCAGTTTCCCACACGATGTTCTCATGATAGTGAGTGAATTCTCGTGAGATCTGATAGTTTTATAAATAGTAGATTTTCCTATGCTTGCACACACACACACACTCTCTCACTCTCTCTCTCTCTCTCTCTCTCTCTCTCTTTCCCTTGCCTGTCACCACGTAAGATGGACATACTTGCTTCTCCTTCTGCCATGATGCTAAATTTCCTGAGGCTTCCCCAGCCATGTGGAACTGTGGGTCAATTAAACCTCTTTCCTTTATAAATTACCAGTATCAGAAGTTTTTTATAGCAGTGTGAGAATGAACTAATACAATGCTATAGTTATATCAAAGACAATATCAAAATATTCTAAAGTCAGTTTTATCAACATTTCAGTGGGAGAAGATTATATTTGGATCTTCTTATAAAATGATAATATTTGAAGTGCATAATTATAGACATGTGAAATAGAAGTGATTTTGCTAATTTAACCCCATCATTTAATAAATAGACAAACAGCACAAGGAAGTTGGGAGAAATTCAGGGTCTGAGAGTTTCATGTGTATCAGAACTGTGTTCAAAGGTAAGGCCTCTGAATTCTAACAGGGATCAGAATCTGAACATCAGAGACCTTCTGGACCCAGTAGAGGCTATTTATTTCATTTTACTTCCTATGGGTAGAACTTTACTAAAATTACTTTGGACAGGTAGCTTTTTATCATCTTTTAAAAACCCTATGACTTTCTGTTGCTTCTATTACATAAATGTAAAAGGGAAATAATTGTATTCTTTACCTTTTGCTGTTCTTCCACTTAACTCCTTTTCTGGAATCTCCTTTTTTGGGAGGAAATCCATTAACATCTTTACACATTAGCTTTTTTTTTTTTTATATACAAAGAATTTCAACAGTCATATTTTTGGTAAGAAAAACTCATAACTAATAAAAGTTTCCTATTTGTCATACATAATTTAGCCCTCTCTTTATTCTACTGAATCTTAAAGTCTAGTGGCTGGATGACTCAGTGGAAAAAATAAACAGACATTAACCACAATTATGTGTAAAGCGTAAATCAATTTTGGGGGTGCTTTCAAATGTTTTGATTTTAGCCAAGAGGTCATATGCTTTTTCATTCACTAAACATTTTTGAAAACCTACAGTATGAGCTAGATACAGTTAAGAGTTGAGCATGAAATTCTCACAAAATACTCCTAATGTGGAGGGTATAAATATATAAACACAACTAAAAAGATAGATTTTCTATAAGTTACATAGACAATGTGCTATTTGAGTACAGATAATATAGTTCAGGAAGACCTCAGGGACGAGGTAAGTTTTGAGGTCCGTAGAGAATTCCTAAGGAGAACAAGACGTAACAGAGAAGGGGTACAAGCAAAAGCAAGGAGACATGATGCAATGTGCCATTTTTAAGGAAAATGAATAGACTGGTATAACCAAAGTGCAGTGTGTAAGGCATAGGGCAGCAGAGAATGGTCCTAGAAAAGTATATTGTGTGCTAGGACTGTATCCTTAAGAAATGGATAGTCATCAATTATTTTAAACAAGGAAGTGGTATAATGAGATTTTTATTTACAAAAATAATATTGGTGGCAACATGGAGGATAATTTGGAGAAGAGAGAGCTCACAGACTGCAAGGAACTGGAATTGAAAGATTTAAGGAACAAGGCATTCATTGTTCAGGATCCCATGACCTCCTTACATTTGCTTTCCTTTTTTCCCCTTTTCCTACTGGTTTTCTTTACCTATACATCAACTCAATTCCTTAATAGAGCTTACAGTGCAGATCTATCTGCTGCCTGCCTGCCCTTTGAGCAGGGACCAGCCTCACTCTTTCCAATCATCCCCAAGCTCCAGCATGCTGTTTTTTCTTCCATTACACCTATGTCAAAAACTCCTCTCTGCCTCAGGGATGCAGGGTCTCCTGTCTGTCCAAACTGTTTATTTCCTCTCCTTTTGCATAGCTAACTACTTATTTATTAAGTTTCAGCTTAGTGTTACTTCCTTGAGGGATTCCTTGCTTATATTTTCTTTCCTAAAAACACTCAGGCACACGTACACAAGCATACACTATCCCGTCTTTTCATGTTCCTTCAGAGTCCTCCTTTGCTATAAGCTGATTAAAAAAAAAAATAAAGCCTAGTCTAGACTTCTGAAATAGTTACTCATGAAATTGTTTGCTTGTTGCCACTCTTCTTCACCAGGAAACTTTGGATTGTGCATATGTTAGTTATTGCTTTATGTGCTCAGTAAATACTTCTGAATAAATGAACATAGCTACCAGTGTAATAGCTACACAGCATTATTGCCCAGCACTAACTAGCTGCAGTTGTTACATCTGTGAGATGAAAAAGGGAGAGAGGAAGAGAGAAGAGAAAGGTTTTGATTGGTTTGGTCACCTTTTCGTCATCATTTTTTTCTTATTTGAGGCTAAAGATATCAGAGATATTGGGTGTGATGCTCATTCAGCAAGAACTGTGGACACTGGCAGATTTAGTGACACTGGGCATGGACATGACAGATTCCTCAAAGTATACTTAACATGTTAATAACCAGATGAGCAGAGATAAGAAATTCATAGATAGATGTGCATCCCCATTAAGAATGAGAAGTAAACCACAGCAATGGAGAATGACTGACCAGGCACAAATATAGGCCCTAAATTGTTTGGAGTATACTCATTGAGTCCTTGTGAGTCAATGGCATGATGCCGTCATTTGAAATTTCAGTGACTAGAGTATGTTAATAAGAAGATATTATGTAACTATTTCTAATAGTCATCATTCACCATAATGTATTCTTCTAGGCTTCTTTATCTTCAAATGGTGGAAGAGATAATGGTTGATATAACACTGAATAACAGAAATTACTACTGTGAAAAGTAAACGTAACAGAATAATCCAAAGAGAAGAATATTGAGGAAAGATGTAATCCCTCTTTGGTTTAAAATTAGTATACACAGGATAGCAATCCAAAAGTTTTTATCACTACTATGAAACAAGAGGAAGTAGAAGATAATTGTTACAATTATCCACAAGATCATAAGCATGCAGGTAAGGACGTTTGTTGTGTGTTCACCAACATCGCTCCAATGGCTGACACAGGGCTTGGCAATAGGGACGGTTCAATTAATGTAAGTTGAATAAATGAATGAAAGTGTTGGTTATTTAGTGCCCGTATGCATGTACCTCTATAGGAATAATAGATAGAGTGTTTATAATGTAAGTCATGTAAAGTACTCTTCTAACATATTCGTATGTTGAATATAGGCTGTGTGTGGTGGCTCATACCTGTATTCCCAGCAGTTTGGGAGGCCGAGGTGGAAGGATCACCTGAGGTCAGGAGTTTGAGACCAGCCTAGCTAGCATGGAAAAACCCAGTTTCTACTAAAAAAAAAAAAAAAAAAAAATTAGCCAGGCGTAGTGGTGTGTGCTGTAATCCCAGCTACTCAGGAGTCTGAGGCAGGAGAATCGCTTGAATCTGGGAGGCAGAGATTGCAGTGAGCCAAGATCACAACGCACTCCAGCCAGGATGACAGAGTGAGACTCTGTCTCAAAACAAAACAAAACAAACACAGACAAAAAACCAAAAACCTAATTGAATATTTACAACAACCTATTTGAAAATGTGAATTTTATTATTATGCAAGTGTAGTGAAGATAATAGACCAGGAGATGACTGCCACTGACAAGTTAGTGTTACTCCCAGTTCCAGGAGGAGGGGGCATGGTAGGTATGCTATTCAGGGCTGCAGAGGAAAGCATGAAGGTCAGTCAGGAGGAAGAAGATACAAAAGGAACAGCTTTTATTATGGTCTTCATGGGAAGAAGTGGGCAAGGTGGGGTAAACCAGCTGAGCATGTTTAGGATTGGATAGTTTGAATAATTTCCGTGGGCCCTGGCCTATAGTGGTGGTCCCTAGTTGTTTGGTACCTGGCCCTGGGTGACTTAGGGAAAGGGAAGAGTGTCCAGGACTGTAGGAGCTGATAAAAGAAAGTGGGTGGGAGCATGGACTCAGATTAGTTGGTTTGCACATCAAGGATGTACTAACAGGCGTTGTTTGCCATCCCTAGGAATTAGCCAAGTCTGAGAGAGGCAGTCCCTCCTCGGGGACACAAGGCTGAGGATATTTAAGCATCATCAAGTACAGAGAAATTTAAACATATGATTAATACCTTCATGAAGTAGGAATTATTATTATTCAAACTTTCAGATGAGCATAGAGTCAGAGAAGGGGTAAGTAACTTTCCCAAAATAACAGAAGTACTAAGTGGTCAAGCCGGGATTTAAACCAGATAATATGGTTTCAAGACTCAGTTCTTAACTGTCATATTATACTTTTCATATGCATAGTAAGAGACTGCCAATTAAAACAAAAATCCTAGATAATTTTTTAAAAACCCTAGATATTTCAAATACACATAGAATGAAGCAACCAAGAACAGAATTAATAAAGCCATGAATATAAATGTATTTAGTTTATTGATTAAAATCTTGTTGAGAGGTGAATGGGCTATTAGATAACTTTCTTTTATTTTATAAAGAAGACTTCATAGGTCATGTGGTCTTTTTTAGGATGAGAAGAAAGATACCTTCTAGATAATAAAGTCTGCTTACATTTACATCTAAATACATACTATATCGCAGTGCATAATAGTTTTTTTTTTACATGGATTTTCCACGTTAGACTGTGGGCATGTATGGCAGAGACCATTTTATTTACCTTAGTATCTTCAATGCCTGTCATATAATAGGCATTCTAGCAAAATGTGTGAAATATTGAAACCCTGGTGATAGATATGTTATATGGATAGATAACATAATCATTGATAGGCAGGTAGACAGATAGATATGATGTACTGAATTTTTCAAGACAGTGGCCTGGCCTGGATTGCTCTTAACTCAGTGTTCTAAATGCACGTTTCTTCCTTATATAATAGCTCAGAAAGAATCAGAAGTGAAACAGGCACTTAGAGAGGCTGAGACTGGCTCCCGATTGCACTTTGGTTATTCAGCAACTCAACATACTCCTCAGATCATTGTTCCCATGGTCTTTATTCATTAGTTATTCAACTGGGAGCTAACAGAGTGGGTCACCTGTGCTGAGGCCAAGCTCAATGAACTTGGAAAGATGAGAACGGGAGACAGTTAAATATTTAAAGACAATAAAAAGAGTAAGGATTAGTATTGTAATAAAACGCCATTAAACTTTTTAAAAATCGAATCAGCACATTTCTGTGCAGTGTTGGTATTCATTTTACATCCCTTGATCTGTAGGATGAGATTTGTTTCTCATGGGAGAACACTTCACCCAGCTTACTAGAATTAATTGCATTTAGCTATTATAGGTTGTAAAATGAATACATATTGAATATTAGACTGTTCATACAGCAGTCTTTTGCAGAAACTGAAAAGCAAAAGGGCTATTCCCACAAGTTTGTTTAAATTTTAATTGCATTTTGAAGAAACCCAAAAGCTTGTAGCCAAGATTTGAAGATATTAGAATCTAGGTCATTATACTAGTGCACAAATTTTATCTCTAGGACTATGCAACAGTGGCTTACAAAAAATGATTTCAATGACTTTTTAAATTGTTTGTCATGTTAGTAAAAATATTTCAGAGAATTACTATGCTAGGTAAGAAGATGGATTAGTCTTATTCATCACATTCTGTGGATTATTTCTTTTTGGTGCCTACTTGTGTGCAGATGGTTTAAAAAGCATGATTCATTAATAATTGCTAGAGCTATTAATTCAGAATGTAGACTTTGGACTCATTTCCTTCCTATTACCCTGTGGAAGGCTAAAGTTTCTAGCTTTTGGCTTTATATCGAGTCATCTCAATTTGATTGACTACCATTTTAAAAAAATAAGAATATATAGAGAGTAAAAAGGGAACAAAATCAAAGTTTCTTTTTCTCTGATCTATATTAAATCAAATTGGACATAGCTGATTTTTAAATTACTTATTTGTTTTTCATAATTTTTCCTTTTTCTTATGTAGTCTCATGTGAGTGTCACAGCAAACACATTGGGTGTGAATTTTTCAAATATTGCTAAAATAATAGTTTTGCAATATTATTTATTACTTGTTTACGTTATTTGAATTTTATATTTCTTTTCTGAGAGAACTTCAGTAAGCATCAGGGCACAATATATTGCTAAACACATTTTTCTAAAGAATTTTCCAAAATCTTTCTATTGTATAAGAATAATTTAATACAAAAATAATATTTTTCATAATAGATTTCTTCTATTTTATTTATTTATTTTTTTTATTTCGGTAGGTTTTAGGGGAACAGGTGGTGTTTGGTTATAAATTCTTTAGTGGTGATTTCTGAAATTTTGGTGCACCCATCATTTGAGCAGTGTATACTGTATCAAATGTGTAGTCTTTTATACTTCACCTCATACCACCCTTCCCCCCAAGTCCTCAGAGTCCATTGTATCATTCTTATGCATTTACATCCTCATAGCTTAGCTCCCACTTAAGTGAGAACATACGATGTTTGATTTTCCATTCCTGAGTTACTTCACTTAGAATAATGGTCTCCAATTATGTCCAGGCCGCTGCAAATACCATTATTTTCTTTCTTTTAATGGATGAGTAACATTCCATGGGTATACGTATATCACATTTTCTTTATCCACTCATTGACTAATGGGCATTCAGGCTGGTTCCATGTTTTTGCAGTTGTGAATTGTGCTGTTATAAACTTACATGTGCAAGGGTCCTTTTCATATGATGACTTCTTTTTCTCTGGGTAGATACCTAGTAGTGGGATTACTGCATCAAAAGGTAGTTCTACTTTTAATTCTTTAAGGCATCTTCACACTGTTTACCTTAGTGGTTGTACTAGTTTACATTCCCACCAACATTGTAAAAATGTATCTTTTTCACCACATCCATGCCAATATCTTTTTTTTTTTATTATGGCCATTCTTTCATGAGTAATGTGGTATCTCATTGTGGTTTTGATTTGCATTTTCCTGATCATTAGTGATATTAAGCATTTTTATATGTTTGTTGGCCATTTGTATATCTTCTTTTGAGTATTGTCTTATTCATGTCCTTAGCCCACTTTTTAATGGGATTATTTGTTTTCTTGCTGATTTGAGTTCCTTACAGATTCTAGATATTTGTCCTTTGTCGAATGCATAGCTTGTAATTATTTTCTCCCACTCTGTGGGTTGTCTGTACTCTGCTGATGATTTGTTTTGCTGTGCAGAAGATTTTTATTTGATTAATTCTTATCTATTTATCTTTGTTTTTGTTGGGTTCTTGGTCATGAAGTTTTTGCCTAAGGCAAAGTCTAGAATGATTTTTCTGATGTTATCTTCTAGAATTTTTGTGATTTCAAACCTTAGATTTTTTTAATTTATCTTGAGTTGATTTTTGTATAAGGTGAGAGTTTACAGATTGATTGAGGATGCAGTTTCATTCTTCCACATGTGGTCTGCCAACTATCCCAGCACCATTTGTTGAATAGGGTGTCCTTTCTCCATTTTATGCTTTTGTTTGCTTTGTTGAAGATCAGTTGGCTCTAAGTATTTGGCTTTATTTCTGGGTTCTCTATTCTGTTCCATTAGTCTACGTGTCTGTTTTTATAACAGTACCATGCTGTTTTGGTGAGTATAGCCTTATAGTATAGTTTGAAGTTGGGTAATGTGATGCCTCCAGGTTTGTTCTTTTTGCTTAGTCTTGCTTTGGCTATGTGGGCTCTCTTTGGTTCCATATGAATTTTCTGATTGCTTTTTCTAGTTGTGTGAAGAATGATGATGGTATTTTTATGAGAATTGCATTGAATCTGTAGATTGCTTTTGGCATTATGGTCATTTTCACAATATGAATTCTACCCATCCATGAGCATGGGATGTGTTTCCATTTGTTTGCATCAGTCATCTATGATTTCTTTCAGCAGTGCTTTGTAGTTTTCCTTGTACAGGTCTTTCACATTCATGGTTAGGCATATTCTTATTTATTTATTTATTTATTTTTGCAGCTATTGTAAATGGGGTTGAGTTCTTGATTTGATTCTCAGCTTGGTTGCTGTTGGTGTATAGCAGTGCTACTGATTTGGCGACATTGATTTTTTTTTTTTACCCTAAAACTTTAATGAAATAATTTATCAGTTGTAGGTGCTTTTTTGGATGAGGGTTTAGGGTTTTTCTAGGTGCACCATCTTATCATTGGTAAATAAGAACAGTTTGGTTTCCTCTTTACTGATTTGGATGCCCTTTTTATTTCTCTTGTTTGATTGCTCTGGCTAGGACTTCCAGTACTGTGTTGAATAGAAGCAGTGAAAGAGGGCATCTTTATCTTGTTCCAGATCTCAAAGGGAATACTTTCAACTTTTCCCCATTCAGTATAATGTTGGGTATGGGTTTGTTATAGATGGCTTTCGTTGCCTTAAGTTATGTCCTTTCTATGCTGATTTTGCTGAGGGTTTTAATCATAAAAAGATGCTGGATTTTGTCAAAGACTTTTTCTGTACCCACTGAGATGATCATGTGATTTTGGTTGTTGTTTTGTGGCGTATCACATTTATTGACTTGTGGTATGTTAAACCATCCCTGCATAGCTGATATGAAACCCACTTGATCATGGCAGATTATCTTTTTGATATGCTGTTGGATTCAGTTAGCTAGTATTTTGTTAAGAATTTTTGTAATTATGTTCATCAGCAATACTGGTCTGTAGTTTTCTTATTTTGTTACATCCTTTCCTGGTTTTGGTATTAGGGTGACACTGACTTCATAGAATGATTGAAGGAAGATTCTGTTTTTCTCTATCTTTTGGAATAGTTTCGAAAGAATTGGTACCAATTCTTCTTTGAATGTCTGATAGAATTCAGCTGTGAATCCATCTGGTCCTGGACATTTTTTTGTTGTTGGCAAATTTTAAACTACCATTTCAATCTTGCAGCTTGTTATTGGTCTGTTCAGAGTCTCTACTTCTTTTTGGTTTAATCTAGGAAGGTTGTATATTTCCAGAAATCTATCCAGCTCCTCTAGGTTTTCTAGTTTATCAGCATAAAGGTGTCCATAGTAGCCTTGAATCATCATTTGTATTTCTGTGGTATTGGTTGTAATAGCTCTCATTTTATTCTTAATTAAGTTTATTTGGATATTCTCTCTTCTATTCTTGTTTAATCTCACTTATGGTCTACCAATTTTGTTTATCTTTTCAAAGAACCAGATTTTTCTTTCATTTATCTTTTGTATTTTTTTGTTTCAATTTAATTTAATTCTGCTCTGATCTTAGTTATTTCTTTTCTTCTGTTGAGTTTGGGTTTGGTTTGTTCTTGTTCCTCTCCTTCCTTGGAATATGACCTTACATTGTCTCTTTGTGCGCTTTCAGATTTTTTGATGTAGGCATTTAATGCTATGAACTTTTCTCTTAGCACTACTTTTGCTGTGTTCATAGGTTTTGATAGGTTGTGTCACTGTTATCTTTCAGTTCAAATAATTTTTTTAAATTTCCATATTAATTTCATTGTTGACTCAGCAATCATTCAGGTACAGGTTATTTAATTTCCATATATTTTCATGGTTTTGAGGTTTCCTTTTGAAGTTGATTTCCAATTTTATTCCACTGTGGTCTGAGAGAGTACTTGATAAAATGTTGATTTTCTTAAATGTATTGAGATTATTTTGTGGCCTATCACATGGTCTAACTTGGAAAATGTTCCACGTGCTGATGAATAGAATGTATATTCTGCAGTTGTTGGGTAGAATGTGCTGTAAATATTTGCAAAGTCCTTTTGTTCTAGGGTATAGTTTAAATCCATTGTTTTGTTTTGGTTTTTTTGACCTTCTATCTTGATGACTTATACAGTGATGTCAGTGGAGTATTGAAGTCCCCCACTTTCACTGTGTTGCTGTCTATCTCATTTCTTAGGTCTAGTAGTAATTGTTTTATAAATTTGGAAGCTCCACTGTTAAGTGCCTATATATTTAGGATTGTGATATTTTCCTATTGGACTAGCCCTTTTATCATTACAGAATGTTCTTCTTTGTCTTTTTTAGCTGTTGTTTCTTTAAAGTCTGTTTTGCGTTACATAAGAATAGCTACTCCTGCTTACTTTTGGTGTCCATTTGCGTGGAATGTCTTTTTCCACTCTTTTACCATAAGTTTATGTGAGTACCTATGTGTTAGGTGAGTCTAGGTATTTGGTTACTGAATTCTTCCATTCTGCCATTCTGTGCCTTTTAAGTGCAGCATTTAAGCAATTTACATTCAATGACAGTATTGAGTTGTGAGGTACTATTTTATACATTGTGCTAGTCATTGCCTGAATACTTTGTTGTTTTTTTCATCTTGTTATACTGTGAGGTTTATGCTTTAAGGAGATTCTATTTTGGTGTATTTTGGGGTTTTGTTTCAAAAATTAGAGCTCCTTTTAGCATTTTTTATAGTGCTGGCTTGGTAGTGGTAAGTTCTGTCAACATTGGTTTGTCTGAAAAAGGCTGTATTTTTTCTTCATTTACAAAGCTTAGTTTCACTGGATACAAAATTCTTGGCTGATAATTGTTTTGTTTAAGGAGGCAAAAGATAGGACCCCAATCCCTCCTAGCTTGTGGGTTTCTGCTGAGAAATCTGCTGTTAATTTAATAGGTTTTCCTTTATAGGTTACCTTATGCTTTTGCCTCACAGCTCTTTAGGTTCTCTCCTTTTTCTTGACTTTAGGTAACCTAATGACTGTGTGCCTAGGTGATGATCCTTTTGTGATGAATTTCCCAGGTGTTCTTTGAGTTTCTTGTATTTGGAGTCTAGATCTCTAGCAAGACCAGGGAAGTTTTCACTGATTATTCTTTCAAATATGTTTTCCAAACTTTTAGATTCCTCTTGTTTTTTGGGAATACCAATTATTCATCGTTTTGGTCACTTAATATAATGCCAAACTTCTTGGAGGCTTTGTTCATTTTTTTAAAAATTCTTTCTTCTTTATGAAGAATTTTTAAAAAAATTCTTTCTTCTTTCTGTCTTTGAGCTCTGAAGATCTTTCTTCTACTTGTTCTATTCTGTTATTAAAACTTTCCAGTGCATTTTGCATTTCACTAAGTTGTGATTGTTTTTTATTTATGCTATCTCTTTCTATTGAGATTTTCCATCTATATCCTGTATCATTTAAAAAATGTATTTAAGTTTGAATATGCCTTTCTTTGGTACCTCCTTGCATAGCTTAATAATTGACCTTCTGAATTCTTTTTCCGGCAAATCAGAGATTTCTCCTTGGTTTGGATCCATTGCTGAGGAGCTAGTGTGATCTTTTGGAGGCGTTAAAGAACCTGTTTTGTCATATTACCAGAATTGTTTTACTGGTTCATTCTTATTGGGATAGACTATATCAAAGGAAAGATTTGGGACTCAAGGACTGCTATTCAGATTCTTTTGTCCCATGCAGTGATCCCTTGATGTAATAATGCTCTCTTACTTCTTCTAGGGATGAGGCTTCCTGAGAGCTGAACTGCAATGATTGTTATTTATCTTCTGGGTCTAGTCAACCAGCAGAGCTACCAGGCTCTTGTCTGGTACTGGGGAGTATCTGCAAAGAATCTTGTGGTGTGCTCTGTCTTTAGGTCTCTCAACTATGGATACCAGCATCTGCTGCCATGGAGGCAGCAGGGGAGTCAAGTGGTCTCTATGTGGGACCTTGGTTGTAGTTTTGTTTAGTGCACTTGTTTTCTCAAATGCTGGTTGTGTTGGCAGTAAAGTTGTCAAGTGGACAGACTCTGAACCTCTGGTTAGCCAGGATGTTACAGGTGGTGAAGTTAGCTGTTGTTTTCTCTTTTCTTGGGACAGGGTTGTTGTGTTATGAGTTGCTGTAATGGATTGAACCTCCACCAGGAGGTGGTACTTTTCAAAAGAGCATCACTTGCAGTGGTATAGGGAGGACACAACCTTGCCCTAGGATTGCTTGGATAAGTATTTGGGTTTCTCAGGTGGTAAGTGGGGCCATAGAGCTCCCAAGAGATTATGTCTTTGTTTTTGGCTAACAGGGTGGGTAGAGAAAGACCATGCGATGGGGGAGGCATGTCTCAGCTCAGACTCTCCTTGGACAGGGCTTGCTGTGGCAGTTGTAGGAGATGGAGGTTTGGTTTTCAGGCCAAATGGAGTCATGTTCCCAGGGGGATTGTGGCTACCTCTGCTGAATCATACAGGTCACGAGGGAAGTGGGAAAAATCCAGCAATGACAGGCCTCAGCCACCTCTCACACAGTCAGAAAAGCCAATTTCACTCCTTCATACTCCCCTAATAGCACCAGGTTTATATGTAGGCAGCCAGTGAGCAGGGCTGAGAACATGCCCTAGGCTACAAGCCTCCCCACTGAGGAAACAAACAGGGCTTTCAGGCTTCACCCTTCTCAGCCTGCGGTGTATTCTGTGCTTGTATCTGCATTTCCCATTCACCCCCTCGCTCCCCACCCAGACTCTGTCCAAGTAAATTTGCGTTCATGTAAATTTATTACAAAGTTCAGCTGGAAGTTTCCTTCTTCTTGGGGTCTTTCCCCAATTCCACTGGCAGTCCTCCCCAAGAACCCCTGTGAGGTAAAGTCAGAAAGGCTTCCCTGGCCTTCCTTGAAGGCAGGGAGTGACTAAGGGGTTCTTCCTGCTGATTCTTCTACTTGTATATTTCACTCAGCTGCCTAAATTTATATATTTATATTTCAGCTCTAGGTAAGGATAGATCCTTCTCCTGTGGTCTAGATTTTTGGGTTCCCCAATGAGGATGTATGTTCAGAGGCTGACTTCTTCTCTCACACTTCTCTCCCAATTATCTGGAAACACGTAATTTAAAATTAATCAGCCAAAATCATCAATAAATTAAGATGTATCTATTACTTGAAACTACAGAATAATCATACTATAGATGCCATATTATGTCTACTGCAACATGGACTTGTCATACCCTGTCTATTCAAATTAGCAGCACCTGCGTAGTTCCTGTTCTCTGCCAATATCTTTTCTGAGAGGGCTTTGGACTGCATGGTGAAGGTGAAGGAGAGGTAACGCTATAGTGGATACAAACACGGCAGAATAAGAGCAGGGGAATTAGGTCTGGAGATAGGTAAAGGGAAAAAATCATTTGTCTTGAATGAAGAAGAACACTTCAATATTTTTAAAACAGCTAAAATGTGAGGAATAGTGAATGCTTTTAACAGATAAGTTTTTGGCCATTTTTAGAAGCAAGTTATGTGATATTGAGTATTCTTAAGCTACCATGTTATTTTTATTTTTTGGTCTGATGTTTATAGAGCATAAAAACTGTCTGAAATGTATCATTTTAACCAAATACACTTCCCTTAAATCCATTTTTATTTTAGCTTTGACTAAATCTTGTCCATACCTTCCTACAGCACCCCTTCTCATCTATTCACCAGCGAATCAAGAGCCATTACTTTTGTAGTTTCGGAAAAATTTTAATTTTAAAAACTGCCAATTTTATTTACATTAAAAATTATTATTATTATTTTCTGAGACAGAGTCCAATTCTGTCTCTCAGGCTGGAGTGCAGTGGTTCAATCACAGCTCATGGTAGCCTTGAACTCTTAGGCTCAAGCGATCCTCCTGCTTTAGTTTCCCGAGTAACTGGGACTTCAAGCACTTACCACCATGCCCAGTTAATTAAAAAATATATTGTAGAGATAGAAGCTCACTATGTTGCCCAGGCTGGTCTTGAATTCCTGGCCTCAAGCAAGTCTCCATCCTTGGCCTCCTCAAGTACAAATTTCCCTAAATTAATGTCAGACACCAAGTGACAGATCCAGGAAACTCAGAAAACACTGAGCAGGATAAATGCCAAAACAGTTATGCATAGGCATATCATATTCAAACTAGAAAAACATTCAAGGGCAAATTAAAAATCTTGATAGAAGCCGGAAGAAAAGAACATCTTACCTAAAGAAGACCAAAGATAAAGATTACATTGAATAGCTCCTCAGAAACCATGCAAGCAAGAAGACAGTGGCGTGAAATAAATTCAAGGATTAAAAGAAAAAAAAAACCTAGATTTCTGTACCCCATAAACTTTTCCTTCAAAAGTGAAGAGAAAATAATAGACAAACAAAAACTGAGAAAATGTGTTACCAGTAGACTTGCCTTACAAGAAATGTTAAAAGACATTTTTTTAGAAAGAAGGAAAATAATGTAGGTCAGAAACTTAGTTCTATATAAAGAAAGAAAGAACATCAAAAGAGGCAAAAGTGAAGGTAAAGTAAAAGCTTCTATTTTTCTTATTTGTAATTGACCTTACAGATAACAGTTTGTTCAAAATAATAATGACAACAATTAATTCAACTATGTATGCTTATATCCAACTATCTATCTAGATATGCTTATGTATACTGAAATATGGGTGAAATGAAGGTCAATAATGATACAAGGGATGGAAGAAAGGAATCGAGATTATTCTGTTACTGTAAGATACTTGCACCACCTGTAAAGCTGTATAGTGGCATTTGAAAGTAGACTTGGATTAGTTGTAAATGTATAATTCAAACTCCAAGGCAACCACTAAAAAAAAGTAAAAAATGAAGTATAATTGAGATGCTAAGAAAGGAGAGAAAATGGAATCATATAAAAGGCTCAATTAAAACTGTAAAGAGGCAGAAAAAGTATGAAAGACAAAAAGAGAATGGAGAACAAAGGCAACAAATAGAAAATGGTAACAGACATGATAGATATTAACTCAACTATAAAAACTGTTACTTTAAAAGTCCATTTTCTAACTATAACAATTGAAATTCATAAATTGTCAGAGTGAATAAAAAAATAGGCTCCAGTTCTATGTTGTCTGCAAGGAACCTACATTACATATAAAGACATATATACATTAAAGGTAAAGAAATACAAAACCTGTAACATGCTAACATTAATCAAAGGAAAGCAGTGATACTTATGTTAATTTCAGACAGAATAGACTTCAGAGCAAGTAACTTTATTGGATAAAAGTAGGTATTGCATAATGACAAAGGGTCAATTCCCCACGAATACGCAACAATTCTTAACTTGTGTCTGCCTAAAAATGGAGCAAGTAAAAATCAAAACAAGTGAGGCAAAAAGAGATAGAACTGCAAGAAGAACTAAATGAATCCACTGTGTAGTTGGAGGCTTCAATGCCTTTCTATCAGAAATGAACAGATTCAACAGACAGAAAATCAGTAAGAATGTAGTCGAACTCAAAAACACTATTAATCAACTGGATATAACTGATATCTATAGTCTACTTCATCTAACAATAGCAAAATGCACATTCTTCTCAAGCTCACATGGAATATTCACCAACATAAGCCACATTTCTGGGCCATAAGACCTACTTTAATAAATTTAAAAGAATAGAAATCATTCAATGTTTGCTCTCAGAACACAGTAGAATTATACTAGAAATTAATAACAAAAAGATAACTGGAAAAATCCCAAAATACTTACAGATTAAGCAAAACACTTCTAAGTAATATGTGGATCAAAGGAGAAATTTCATGAGAAATTAAAAAAACATTTTTAACTAAATAAAAATAAAAGCACAACAATATTTTGGGGATGCAGCAGTGAAAGTAGTGCTTAGAGGAAATTTTTAAGCATTCAATGCATATATTGAAATATAAGAAACATTTAAAATTAAAAATCTTAGTTTATACTTTAGGGAACTAGAAACGGAAGAGCAAATTAAATCCAAAGTAAGTAGATGAGAAAAGATAATAAAAAATAAAGCAGAGATCAATGAAATTTGAAACAGGAAATCAATAGAGAAAATCAACAAAACCAAATGCTTGTTCTCTTGAACTTGAAGAACAAAGGCAACAAATAGAAAATGGTAACAAACATGGTAGATTAATTCAACTATATCAATTATTACTTTAAATATCCATTTTCTAAATATAACAACCAAAAGCCATAAATTGCCAGAGTAGATAAAAAAATACCCTTCAGCTCTATGTTGTCTACAAGAAACCCACATTATACATAAAGACATGTATACATTAAAGGTAAAGAAATAGAAAACCTACAATACGCTAACATTAATCAAAGGAAAGCAGTAATACCTATATTAATTTCAGACAGAATACATTTTAGAGCAAGTAACTTTATTGGATAGCATTCAATAAAACTAATATGCCTCTGGCCAGGATAAGAAAAAAGAGAGAGAGAGAGAACACAAATTGCTAATATTGGGAATAAAAGAGGGGGACATCACGACAAACTCCATGGATATTAAAAGGACAATAAAGGAACATTATGAACAATGATATGCCCACAAAAATAATAACCTAGATGAAATGGACCAGTTCCTTGAAAAACACAATCCATTAAAACTCAAATAAGAAGACATAGACACTCTAAATAGACTTATACCTATTAAATAAATTGAACCAATAGTTAATAACCTTTCAAAATAGAAAGAACCAGGTCCAGATGGGTTCACTCATGAATTCTACCATTTAAGAAACATATTACACCAAATTTCTACAATATCTCCTAGAAGATAGAAGCAGAAAGACTTTCTAACTTATTCCAAGAGACCAGGATTATTGAAATACTAAAACAAGACAAAAACATTACAGAAAACAAACACTGTAGACCAATATCTCTCATGAACATAAGTGCAAAAGTCCTCAGTAAGATGTTAGCATATTGAATCCAACAATCTAGAAAAATGTATACACCACGATGAAGTGTGATTTATTCCAGATACGCAAGGCTAGTTGAACATTTAAAAATCAATTAATGTAACTTATCATATCAGGCAAAAGAAGAAAAATCACACAATCTTAGCAATAGATGCAGAAAAACATTTGACAACGTTTAATACCCATTCATGTTACTCTTAGTAGACCAGACAAAGGGAGAAACTTTCTAAACTTTATAAAGAACATCTTAAAAAAACAACAATAACAAATAAACCCTACAGCTAACATAATACTTAATGGTGAGAACCTCAAAGCTTTCCCCCCAAGACCAAGAACAAGGCAAAAATCATCTCACCACTGATTTGCAACATTGTACTGGATATTCTGCCTAATGCAATAAGGCAATGAGAGAAAAAAAATAAAAGATAAACAGATTGGGAAAGAAGAAATAAAACTGTCCTTGTTTGCAAATGACATAACTACCTATGTAGAAAATCCAAAAGAATCAACAAATAAATTATCCTTGAATTAAGTAACTATAGTAAGGTTGAAGGATAAAAGGTAATACACAAAAGCCAATTAGTTGCCTTTACACAAGCAATGAACAAGTGAATTTTGAAATTTAAAATGTTTTACCTTACATTAACAACCCCCAAAAATGAAATACATAGGTATAAATATAACAATATATGTATAAAATCTGTATGAGTTAACCTTTGATGAAGGATATCAAGAAAGAACTAAATAACTGGATAGATATTCCATGGTTATGGACAGGAAGAGTCAATAGTGTCAAGATTTCAGTTCTTCCCACCTTGATCTACAGAGTCAACACAATCTCAATCAAAATCCCAGCAAGTTATTTTGTGGATACAGACAAACTAATTCTGAAGTTTATATGGAGAGGCAAAATACCCAGAATAGCTAACAGAATACTGAAGTAGAAGAACAAAATCAGAGGATTGCCACTCTCTGACTTTAAGACTTACTCTAAAGCAGGGATATTCAATCTTTTGGCTTCCTTGGGCCACACTGGAAGAAGAATTGTCTTGGGCCACACATAAAATACACTAATACTAATGATAGCTGATAAGCTTTAAAAATTGCAAAAAAATCTTATAATGTTTTAAGAATGTTTATGAATTTGTGTTGGGCTTCAATCAAAGCCATCCTAGGCTGCATAAGGCCTGTGGCCATGGGTTGGACAAGCTTGCTTTAAAGCTGTAGTAATTAAGACAGCATGTTATTAGCAAAATAATAGATAAATAGATCAATGGAACAGAAAAAGAGAGCCCAGAAATAGCCCCACATGAATATAGTCAGCTGATCCTTGACAAAAGGGTGAAAGAAATGCAGTGGAGATGGCCAAATAGGAACAGCTCTGGAGTGCAGCTCCCAGGGAGAACAATGCAGAGGGTGAGTGATTGCTGCATTTCCAAACAAGTTTTTACTGTTCACAGACCAGGAGATTCCCAGGCTGAAAAATGCCACGAGTTTCCAGCATGGCTGTTTCAGCCAGCGCAGCGGGTCTCCACACAAAAGCTCACACAAATCTGGGCAGCCGTTTCAACTGGCACCTGAAATGCCTGAGAGACAGAGCTCACATTCAACTGAAAAAAAGGGGGCTGAAACAGGGAGCCAGGACCTGGGACGGTCCAGCTCTGTGTGGGGAAGGGCGTCCACCATTACCGAGGCAGTCCACCATTACTGAGGCAATCCTCCATTAGAGACAATCCGCCATTACTGAGGCAGTCTGCCATTACTGAGGCAGACCAGCATTACTGAGGCAGTTCTAACTATACCTCTATAAACAAAACCTCAAGGAAGTTCACACAGCAGCTGCACAGAGCCCATGGCAGCTCAGCAAAGCCTCTGCTGGCAGACTATGACTAGGCTACCTCCTTGCTGGGCAGGGCATCTCTGAAAAAGACAGCAGCACATCAGGAACTTATAAATAAAGTCCCACCTTCCCAGGACAGTGGACCTGGGAAAAAAAGGCAGTTATGAGTTCCTCTGCAACATACTTAAACATACCTGCCCAGCAGCTCTAAAGAGAACAATGGAGCTCATAGTGCAGCACTTGAGCTCCTATAAGGGATAGACTGTAACCTCAAGCAGCTCCCTGACCCCTGTAGATCCGAAGAGTCACCTCATAAAGGAGAGCTTAGGCTGACATCTGGCGGGTATCCTTCTGAGACAAAGATAACAGAAGAAGAAACTGGCAGCAACCCTTACGGTTCTGCAGCTGCCACAGGTGACCCCCAGGCAACCAGGGTCTGGAGTGAACCTCTAGCAGTCCTACCCAGCAAAGGGGCCTGACTGTTAGAAGGAAAACTAAAAAACAGAAAGAAATAACTTCATCATCAACAAAAAGGACATCCACTCAGAAACCCCATCTGAAAGTCACTACAAAGACCACAGGTAGATAAATCCACAAAGACATGAAGAAA
>CAUYLG010051466.1:0-15074 GCA_963573385.1 Cacajao melanocephalus | reverse complement strand
TGCTTTCCTCCCCTTCACCTATAGCTGGCATTTCTCCCCATGTTATCTCTCCCCAACTCCCCACCTCCTGCTGTCCCTCCCCTATTTCCCCCCAACAGACCCCAGTGTGTGGTGCTCCCCTCCCTGTGTCCATGTGTTCTTATTGTTCAACACCCACCTATGAGTGAGAATGTGTGGTGTTTGATTTTGTGTTCTTGTGTCAGTTTGCTGAGAATGATGGTTTCCAGGTTCATCCATGTCCCTACGAAGGACATGAACTCATCGTTTTTGATGGCTGCATAATGTTCCATGGTGTATATGTGCCACATTTTCTCTGTCCAGTCTATCATCAATGGGCATTTGGGTTGGTTCCAGGTCTTTGCTATTCTAAACTGTGCTGCAATGAACATTCACGTGCATGTGTCCTTATAGTAGAATGATTTATAATCCTTTGGATATATACCCAGTAATGGGATTGCTGGGTCAAATGGAATTTCTATTTCTAGGTCCTTGAGAAATCGCCATACTGTCTTCCACAATGGTTGAACTAATTTACACTCCCACCAACAGTATAAAAGTGTTCCTATTTCTCCACATCCTCTCCAGCATCTGTTGTCTCCAGATTTTTTAATGATCGGCATTCTAACTGGCGTGAGATGGTATCTCAATGTAGTTTTGATTTGCACTTCTCTAATGACCAGTGATGATGAGCATTTTTTCATATGTTTGTTGGCCTCATGTATGTCTTCTTTTGTAAAGTGTCTGTTCATATCCTTTGACCACTTTTGAATGGGCTTATTTGTTTTTTTCTTGTAAATCTGTTTTAGTTCTTTGTAGATTCTGGGTATTAGCCCTTTGTCAGATGGGTAGACTGCAAAAATTGTTTCCCATTCTGTTGGTTGTCAATTCATTCTAATGACTGTTTCTTTTGCTGTGCAGAAACTGTGGAGTTTGATTAGGTCCCATTTGTCTATTTTGGCTTTTGTTGCCAATGCTTCTGGCGTTTTGCTCATGAAGTCCTTGCCTACACCTATGTCCAGAATGGTTTTGCCTAGGTTTTCTTCTAGGGTTTTTATGGTGTTAGGTCTTATGTTTAAGTCTTTAATCCATCTGGAGTTAATTTTAGTGTAAGGTGTCAGGAAAGGGTCCAGTTTCTGCTTTCTGCACATGGCTAGCCAGTTTTCCCAGAACCATTTATTAAACAGGGAATCCTTTCCCCATTGCTTGTTTTTGTCAGGTTTGGCAAAGATCAGATGGTTGTAGATGTGTGGCGCTGTCTCCGAGGCCTCGGTTGAAACTGTTTCCTGCCTAGGGCAATGGATTTTAAGTGCCATGATAAATCTAATTATGATCAGAAAACTATTACTTCCCAAGCACTTTTAATCTCTATTTTAGTAATGTTCTATTTTCATGATTCCAAGCAATTTTTTCTGCCCATTTTCTGTCATTCAACCCTATTTCCTTTTTGCCTGTGATTTTGACTCTTTTCCCAAGATACCATGCTATGTGATGTTTCCATACTTCCTCTTTGTCTAAGTGATAAATAACTACTTATCGTCATAGCATTAAACCCATGACATCTTTTCTGTAAAACTTATCTCCTCTTTCTCAAGCAGTTATTTGGTGTTATTTCTCTATTGACGCTACAAATTCTACCTGCCAATGAAGTGTCATAGAAAAACGTTTTGGTTATCAAACTGCAAAGTATTAAAAAAAATAACAAAAGGTTTCCAGTTTCCCTTGGCTTCAACTTTTGCCTCCTTTTCCCTTTTCTCATATCTGCCTCCTGCCTGTTTCTTTTTCAGCATCTCCTTGCTACCTCTAAACTGTGAAAAACCACAACCCTTGCTCTTTCACCATTAAAAAAAGAAGAAAAGAAAGATCTCAAAAAGACTATCCTGTAAATTATCAGAATGGGAATATGCCAATGACACTAATCAAGAGTCATGGAAAACTGAATTAATATCCATTACGAAAACATTTTTTTCCGGCAGGTAAAGATGAAAACTTTTAATTGAATTATATCACTAGAACAGTTACCCTTCTCTCCTCCTCATCTCATTAAAGTCCAATGCTGTTTTTACCAGGAAAACACCTGGTATTCAGGTATCCCTCATGTGTATCAGCTGAATAAAGTCTTTAAGTTATTTTTTGAATCAATTAAATTATTTACTTTTGACAAGAGATAATGCTATAGTTTAATTCCAACATTTCAATTTAGTAGTTGATTCAGTTAGGGAAGATTGCCCACACTGGCAAATTTTGATTTCTACATGCATACAAATGTAGATTAAAAATTAAATGAGATATTATTTGTAAAATACCTGATAGGTAACTCCCCTTACCTTTATTTTCCCATTGAGTTTATAGTATCACAATTATTTTAACATACATTTTTTCTCTTACTGGATATTAAGTTATTAAGATAGAGAAGATAATATATTAATTTTTTATAACAACCACTGATCCCATATATGGCATGAAAAACAAAATGTATTTTAATATTTTCTTAATAAAGGCATGACTTATGAGACATTAATCTCTGCCCCTTACATAATACCAACAACACATACAGAAAAAATCCAGCTCCCCACACCTGCCCCAACACACACAAATTATCTTTCATTATAATTTATTAGAAATATATGGCATATTAATTCCTACATCCATTGCTACATGGGCAAGCACATGGCCATGAAGAAGACAGCAGGATTATCCAAACACAACTTGGAAAGAGGCAGGATTAAAAAGAGAAGGAGAGAGTAAAACATGTTGCTACAAAACTCTTCTGTGTTTCACCTGTTCCCTGTTTTTCCGTGTCATCAATGAGTATCTATCTATCTATCTGTCTGTCTGTCTGTCTGTCTATCTATCAATCAATCAATGATCTATCTATCCTTTTGGATTATTTTAAAATCTATTTTTCCAGTGTCCACAAACCTTTGAATTATTGTTGTCTATTTATGATTTGTACATATTGTTAGTGTAACCAAGGACATTGAATCAACAAACAACAAGCTTAGTATGTCCAAAAATGAACTCATATTTTTATTTCAAATGCATTCTTTTCTGGGATTTACTCTGTGTTAAGGGAGTTATTCTAGACACTCAGCTAAAATATGAGGATCATCCTAGTTTCCTCTTCATTGTAGCTGAACTATCAACCAATTGTTAATGTCATCTACATATTCTGCTTCATCCATTTATCTAGAACCTGCCTTCTTTATGCAAGCACACTACCTTGTTTCAGAGCTTCATAATTTCTTATGTGATATTTTACAATAATCCCTTAACCACTTCTCTATTTAAATATGAAGATAATTTTCTCCTCCATCTGTATCTTTTGGACATAGCCAAAATCCATTAGAATTCCGTGAATGCCTGTGCCATTCAACAAAGCATGCCTTTATGCAATGTTCCCACTGCTTGGTTTACTTCACTTTCACGTTCTCTGCTGGGAAGATTTCTAATTACCCTTCAGAACTCAGCATTAACATCACCCTTCTCTGATGTCTTCCCTGATACCCTTGGAAAGATTAGTTTTCCTCCCTCTGAGAGTAATCTCTACGTATATCTACCATGGAACATATCAAAATACATAATCTTTGTTTATGCTTCTTTCTCCTTCTCCCAGCTTGACAACTCTGCTATTCTTTGAGGTTCTGGCATACATGGACTATGTATTGTTAAACTTTTTCTCCCCAGGGAAAAGCAGGTGGTAGCTTCAGATGCAGTAAGCTCTAAATTAATGTTTGAAATGTTTCTTAAATGCATGAACACATTCCTGCTCTTCTGTTCCAGATATATTTTGATACAAATAGTAGAGATTTTTGAAAGCCTGCACAAATTTTAAAAATAAGAATGTTTTAATATACTATGTCAACTTTCTCTACATTATTTTTTCAATTATTCAGACTTCTATATTAATCAATTTCCATATTAATATATATGATACATTTTATGACCTTTTTTATACTTACCATTTTCATATTGTGTCTTATTAATATTACACTGTAAGAAATAAAGTTTCACTGGAGAAAAAAGTTTGTGGTAGTTTGACATATAAAATTATATGCTTATCTGCTGAGTTAGACTCTATTCCACTGACAAATAGTACAGAGTAGTTCAGAGACACATAGAAGGCACTTTATGTTCTACCACAAATGAAACTATTCATCTACTTGGACAAGATCCACTTTGCTAAGCACTCATGTCTCATTGTGCCTGAAACATCTGATGTGGACTCCTGCTGCTGCATGGATATTACCGTTTTTGATGGGCAGCATCACGTCCTGTGGCCTGGTTGACCCTGCAGCTAGATGGCATTACATCCGCAAGGTGTCACAAATCTCAAGAAGACTGACCATTTCGTTGGTTATGGAGATGTCTTCCAACCCCTTTACATAGCACTGGTGCCTCTAATGAGGCATTGTATGTTCCTGGGTACCATTGCAACTGCTAGCTACTAGTGCTTGTCCTTTCCTTAATGCATTAACATTCTGCTGAGGAGAAATAAATGGCCTGCTGGGAATGACTGCCTGTGGGTCTACCTGCACACTCTACAGTATCCAACTGTTTGGTGAACAAAGACACCAATGCTGTTGGGTGCTACCAGCTTTCACTAGGCATTCCAGTGCAGTACTATTTTTTTTACATGCTAAAGACTTTGGGAGGGCTCTCTAGAGTCTTCACTGTCCTGAAGTGGAGCCGTATTTCATAGGAAAGTGCTAAACTTAACAACATAGGCCCAAGTAGTGTTAGTAGTATTGCTTATGCTGCAGTGTCAAATGGCTGTAGCAACAGTCCATTATCTTCTCCTGTCCTTCTCTGACTGCTTCTTTCTCCCATAAATCTGTACTCTGATGTTAGTTTTTATAAGATTGAGGCAAGAGACATATTTAATTTTGAAACATCATGCAATAAGGCTCATTGCATCATCTATTGATCAGGACAGTATTTGCTAAATGTTCTATAATATATTCTCAATCAGATAAATTAGGGAAAATATGGCATATTTAAGTGTTACCGTGAACATTCACTATACCAAACACACACACACACACACACACACATGCTACAAGAACCTCTGTTAAATGTTGCAGTGAGGGAATAAGACATTTATTTGTTTGATCTCTTTCATTTTATGCTTATTTTTTCACAGCATGCTATAAATCTGTGTGTGTTTGTGTGTGCATGTATGTTTGTGTTACCTAACCATATTGCGAGATTTGGTGATCTGTGGAAACATGAAAGAGAACTCTAATATGAAGCCTAGTTGTCTTCTTGCTGAAAATTTACTAAGACAAATCTCTCACAGGATTATAATCAATCTTTCATGGAGAAAGGCTTTTGAGAGTTCTATCCCGCAATGTCATTACAAGTTTTTACTCCTGAATGGTTAAAACTTATAAACTTAAACAAACTGGTATTTTCTCTTCATAAAATTTTTGAAATATATATTGTCTCTCTGTATCTGTATACACATACACATGTGTATATGTATGCATATATATGTATATATGTATACACATGCACGTATGTATATGTGTATATGTGCATGTATGTGTTCATATGATCGTATTCATATATATACAAACATATATATATACAAATATAATACATGTCCATACCTATAGAAAATGTGTTTAAATACTCATGTAGAACTTTTACTCTTTGGGTAAATAGAATGATAAAAATCACATTTTCTGCAGTTAAATATTACTTTGGTTTTATACACCAACAAAAGGCCAAACAAAATAATGATTCAGATAGGAGGGATTTTTTGTTTGTTTGTTGAAATCATATGGTTAAGAGATTGTGACTTTGGTCCATGTAATATCTCCACCTTTGGGGTAGTCTGTCTTTTTGCTGTGAAGTAGGTATCACCTCTTTGGTTAGGTTGTACTTTCCATAATCAAGGCAGAAGAATGGCCCCTTTGATTCCATGCCAGCCTGGAAGGTCTGGAGTATAGTCTTTCCACAGATGTCCATTTATAAGATGCATCTGTCCTCACATCAGATTCTGCCAGCTGGCCTGGAGTAAGCTAGCTGGCAGTGTGCACAGTCTCAGGCTGCTGGCCAGCAGGATATAGCCCTAGTGCATTGGTTTCTAAGCCTCATGGCTCATATCCCTGAGGACATTAGAGGAACTTGGGAACATTATGGAAATATTGGTTTCAGGGAAGTAATTTCATGTTATAGGAGTATCAAGAAATATTGCAAGTTCAACATAAATACCAGCATGTGCATAGGAAACTATTTAAAATGTTAATTCCAACTAATTGTTTTAAGGTAGCTCTGCATGTATAACACCTTATCATAGACCATATCTTGCCATGACTTTGAGGAAAATGTCAAATGCATATGCTGAACAAGTAAGGAAGAGATATAACAAGCTTCCAATGCAATTCTGACATGTACAGGTGGTGTTTCTCCAGGGAAATTTCAGAGTAAGCCTCATGGAATGTTTGGCTCAGCATTCTGAATTTTGATCCCTGCCTCATCTTCTGTTTTGCTGAAGAGCCAGAAACTACTGAACTAGAATAAACTCCAAGGTTACCTTGACCATTCCATTGGCAGAGGCATTCTATAAACTACTTTAGGCAGATGGATGTTTATTTTACTCCTTAGGTTTCCAAGTGGAATATGTTCTTTTTCTTTACTCTTATTTGCCAAGGTTTCCTAAGATAGTGTTTGAGAAACTTCATCTGTCTCTGAATTTCATAGGCATATGTAGGCAATTTTTCAATGAAGTCAGGTTGAATTTTATTCCCTCACTTCTTCTGGATATAAAAGGGACTCCTTCACTCCAGGTGGTGGCAGGAGAAGCTGAATACTGAAGCTAAACAGCAAATTTCAAAATCTAAGGCCTGTTACCACTCTGAAATTTCTGACCCATTTTCAAACACCAAACTAGTGTAATCTTCATTTAAGATTGGCAATTGTGATTTTTCATTTGAAGCATTAATACATTTAATATGCACATAACAAACATTATAAGCAGAGCCATAGCTTTGATACAGCAATATCTCTTTTTGACACAGACACAGATGTCCTTTAATCCTCTGTGTCCTGTCATCTGGCTTACATATCCTTCATTGCTTAAGCTTTCCTATGGCTAAGAGGTTTTTTTTTTTTTTTTTTTTTTTTCTGTTCAGTTAGCAGGGGCTTTTAATTTCAGTGGACAAATTTGTGTTGCTGCATATTCAGTTGCAGCTTAGTTTTCTTTTGTCACTGAGATGAGATAAGGCTGATGGACCTATTATCATTATTAGACATTGGCAATAGCTAATCATTTGTTTGGGCAAGCTCCAGCAATAAACCTGAGAACATCTAAAGGCTTAGATGGTAGAAAATTGCAAGAGAAATACTTTTAAATATTGTCTAAACTTTGAAATTAAAGTTCTCTGCATTTCTTTAGGTGACCGGTACTTGAACCGAAATATTCACCCACCTTATTGGGTTTATGTGATGATGATGTAGAAATGCTTTGTAAAGCATTTTAAAATAGCAGAACTTGCTATATATCACAGAGTGCTACATTTTATTTTACATAATAGGCCTCCAGGAAAAATGTATTCTATGGTTAGTGTTTTCACTCTTAGGAATTTGACTCATCTTTTAGGCAAGCACATCTTTTTTCATTAAAAACTAATTACATGTCATTGAAATTAATGGAAGACTCTCAGTCTTGAAAAGTTGGTATAGATAGGTTTTCCCTGCTCTTCCCCACATCTACTTGATAAGCACAACTATAGTGAACTAAAGGAGAACTCTGAAGATGGTAAAAATAAAAACTGATTTTGTTAACGCCAGGACTACAAGAACAATAGAACACCAGGGTGTCTTATATACTCACAATCAACAGAAGAAGACTGAATACATCTAGTGTTTCTTGACCCAGAACATAGGAAACAAAAGACCCAGATAAGCTCATTCCTCTCCTGGATAAAGCAAGAGTTCCTTTGACAACATTAGATAGGCTAACATGACCTGAAGAGAGGATTAATGGAGAGACGTCTCTAATGAGGTCTGAGGCATGACTAGCTACACATGTTTTAGCAAAGAACATGTTATATTAAAGATATTTTTTGGAATTGTGGGATCTGGGTGTAGGGATGAATTATCTCACAACCGCCTGAGACATCTCTTATATTTGTAAGTCACTGTCAAATGATTTTTTTTCTGAAGAACCAGGTTTAGCAGGCTCTTTCTTCAACCTTTCAGCTCCCTCAGCCTTTCAGCACAGAGCAACAGCATACAAAAGTAGGCCCGAGCCTACCTGCTAAAATTAAACCGGATGACTGCTTCCTAAAATAAAATATTTAAATTGGGCCCATTGTCTTCTAATGTAAAAATATGTTAAGTATACACAGAAAGTCACCCGTCATGCCAAGAACCAAGAAAATCACAACTGCCATGAAACAAGCCAATTATCTGACACACTGAGATGAATCAGATGTTGAAATTAATAACAATATTAATGAAATCTTCATGGAAATGTTTTAAAAATTACAAATTGTCTTAAATTGAAAAATATAGAAAATCTTAGTAAAGAAATAGAAGGCATATAAAAGCAGCAAATAAAATTTACAGAACTAAAATATTTAATAGAAATTAGAAAAACACCTTTCTGGCTGAACTCAGTAGCGAAGACAACAGATGATAGAATCAGTGAACTTGAAAACAGATCCGCAGAACTAACCCAATCAGCACAAACAGAGAGAAAATAGACTGTAAAAAATAGTGAACAGAGACTTAGGAACCTATATGATAACAAAATACTACATGCTTTTATAATCATGATCCAAGAGGGTAGGAGAAAGAGCATAGATTGAAAGAGTGTTCAAAGAAATAATGGCTGAAAACATTCCAAATGTAATAGAATATACAAATCTATAGATTCAAGGAGCTAAGTGATCCCAAACATGATAAATCTAAATAAGTGAATGCCAGGATATATTATAATTAAACTTGATTTGTAAAGAAAAAGAAATGGTCTTAAAAGCAAGTTAGGAGAAAGAATGTATAGCCTGTAAGACAATCCAATTCACTCAAAAAGAAAAGATTATTAAGTGAAAAGAGAACTCCAATTCAAATGTCAATGAGTTTCTTATCTGACACCACGGAGGCCAGAAGAACTTAAATAATATTTTTCAAGCTGTGTTAGAAAGAAAACTATCAACTGTGATTCTATGTCCAGGAAAACTATTCTTCAAGAATAAAGAAAGCAAAGGAAAATAAAAGGAATCTGTCAGTGGCAGAACTATCCTTAAAACTGAGTGAAGGGAGTTCCTTAAGAAAAAAGTTAAATAATAAAATAATCTTGTATTATCAGAAAGTAATAATAAACAATGGAAAACCAGAGGTCTTTGTATATAAAATATATCATTTTTTTGTCCTCATAAATATTTTATCTTCTATATTATGATTAAAACAAAACAAAAACATCATCTGATACCGAAGACAATAATATTGAAAAGTGGGTAAGTTAAGGGGACAACACTTCTATTTGGGTAAAAGTCTCTCTACTTTACCCACTTTTAAATATTTTTCCCTTATCCTTTCACTAGAAATAATAAACTCTTGATACCAGTAGACTGTGATGAATCGCATGTGTACATTGTAATACCAGAGAAACTGTACAAAAACTAAACAAATAGGTATATTAAAAATCTCTGTTAAGTGAATGAAGGTAAAATTTGGGGCAAAGTTTTTAAGTAACCCACAGGAAGGCAAAAAGGGAGAAACAGGAGAAAGATAACAAAAGAAAACCAACAGAAGACAATAAAAGGTCAGACTTGAGCACTAACATATAAATCATTACCTTAAGTGCAAATGAACTGTATGAGTCAATACAAAGACAGAAACTGGAAAAGTAGATAAACACAACTGGGGTCTAAGTTAGTCATGGTAGACTCAACAGGGTTTAGAATTCAACCCTTTATTGAAATCTCTCCATCAACCTTTAGCTTTTTATATCTTCCTTCTCCAGTAGCTAACTGTCCCTTGGTATTTTGCCAGAGAGGTACTCTGAATTCTACACTTCACCTTCAGTTGGTAATTAATCATCTTCAGCCTTTCTTTGCCTGTTTTTGATGCATTGATTGTCCTCAGCAGATGCCATTAAATTCTACTCTTAATTTCTTTAAAGGTGTGGAGGTCCTTGATTTTCTTGATAGAGGACAAGTGTGGTTGGCCAATTCATTACAGCATTATAAATTCTTGTTGTATTGTGACCCATTATAAATAAATAGTTCTTTTGGAAATTATTTTAAAATAAAATACTTTTTAAAATTTGTACAACTTATAGTGGTTAAGAAAGTGGAATTAGTCTTTGATGAGTATTTCTCTTGAAATATTATGAGACAGTAGCAAGAAGAAAATTTCATCATATTCTCATTGGTCCTCAAATTTGAAAATAAAGTTATTATTTCCTTTCTACTTTGGTCAGTACAGGTGATATGCAGATAATTCACAATCATAAATGTTTAGTTCACAATGTGTCCTAAAATAGCATGTATATATTTGAGATTCCATATTCAAAAGCAAAATGAATGAGAATTGTATTACTTTATCATTAACGCACTATAGTTCAATTGCAGGCCTAAAATGTCACATCATTATTTTAAGTGCTTATTAAATTCTTTATTAATTCATGCTAATCATTAAATTACTAGAACACTGCCTGTACATTATACTGTTAAAACAGAAAATACTCTGAAGCATTAAAGAAGTTATCCACAGCTTTTCATTAAGTTTCAATTGTTTCATAACCCTACCATCACCTTTATCACTGAATAAAATAATATATTAAAAGCTCTTTTGGATAAAAGAAACAAAACCATGCACATTGTATTTTTAAATGAGATAGTTTCAATTTATTTTAGATTTCTATTGAAAAGTGAATTGTGTTTCATAAATGTGAACTTTTAAGAAATGTTTCAAAGTAGATAAGCATGGCCTTTTCCACCAGAGGCAAAAATAATTAACAATCTATGGCCTTATTTAACAACACATTCAGAAAGGATTCATTGCATCCTTAACAGCACGTCTAACAAATCAGCATATTAATTCTATTGAAAAGATATGATATTAATTCTAATTTTTAGCTTGAAACATGAGGTTTATTCTTTCTACAATATGCAAGAAATTTCTAATAGTTGCATGAAAGATAAAAACAAGAGGTAAAATAATTATATCTATACATAATATTTCATTTATAATACCAGATATATCTTAATATGCTTTCATAGGTTTATTTTGTATTGTGAATAGAAAATAAAATCTTGTGACCACAAACTCAGTATATTTTGCCAAAGGGAAAAGTTAATCTTGGAAACAATCATTCAAAAACAGTCTTTCTTTTATTCCCAAGCAGTTAGCTATAATTTCACATGCTTACTTTATCTTATGTAAAATTAGTTTTATTGAGTACAAGGTGAATGCATAATTGACCCTCCACTCCTTTTTTCCCATGTGTAAAAGGTAGATTCACTGGGTGTTAATCAGAGCTTCACAAGAAAGTAACCACTTAACCACTTACCCCATTGCCTACCCACTTACCCACCCCACCCAATTTTTCTTCTCTTCCTGCTTGCTCTTTCATTTTTAAATATTAAGTTTTCCGAAACATTATTTGGAACAAGCACAAGACACAGATACTACTGACTTGTGTTTTCTCCCAACCAGGTGTATCCTCAACCTTAGTAAAATAAACCTCTAAACTGATTGAGATCTTCCCAAGTTACTTTTTAGTTTACAGATTTGTTAACCTTTGGAAAATGGAGCTATTGTCTTAAATTGGGATTATGTTAGTACATTTCTGTTTTGCTATAAAGGAATACCTGAGGTTGGGTAATTTGTAAGGAATATAAGTTTAATTAGCTCACAGTTCAGCAGGCTCTACAGGAAGCATGGTACAACGTGCAACATCTGGTTCTTGTGAGGACCTCAGGAAGCTGATGATTATATAAGCTTATCATCATGCAACATGGTGAGAACATAGGCAAGAGAGAGAAGGGTGAGACCCTAGATTCTTCTAAACAAGCAGATCTTGCGTAAACTTAGAGTGAGGACTTTCTCATTACCACAAGGATGGCACCTAGCCATTCATGAGAGATCTGACCCCATGATCAAAACACATCCCACCAGGCCTCACCTTCAACATTGGAAACTACATTTCAACATGAGATTTGGAAGGGACAAAACATTGCTTACATATGTCTCATTCTGCCCCTGGCTTCCGAAATCTCATGTTCTTCTTATAGTGCAAAATACAATCATCCCTTCCCAATAGTCCCCAAAGTCAACTCAAAAACTCCAAAGTAACCCTTGACTCCATGTTTGATATCCAGGCTACACTGGTGCAAGTGGTGGGCTCCCAAAAGTACAGTCCATTTGTGTCTTTTCTCCTAAAAATACTTGTTTATTTTCTACCACATAGCTAGGTTACAAATTTTCCAAACTTTATGCCATGCTTTTCTTTTAAATATAAATTCAAATTTAAGTCATTCATCTGCTCTCATATCTGATCGTAGACTCTAAGAAGCAGTCGTGTTTCTTGCATGTTCTGCCATTTAGAATTTCTTGTGCCATGTACCTCTAAACTTAAACCTCTCATAGATCTCTGATATATTAGTTCATTATTGCATTGCTATACCTATGTAACAAACCTGCATGTTCTGCACGTGTATCTCAGAATTTAAAGTATAATTTAAAAATACAAATAAAAAAAATACCTCAGACTGCATAATTTATAAAGGAAGGAGTTTTAATTGGCTCATGTCTATGCAGGCTGCACAGAAGGCATGGAGGTATCTGCTCCTCTTCTGTAGATGCCTCACAAAGCTGAATGGGGATCCAAATGTCTTACATGGTGGACAGTAGCTCCACTATGTAAGCAGGAGCTCCACCATGTAGGCAGCCAGACCTTGTAAGAACTCTATCACAAGAACAGCACTAGAAGGATAGTGCCAAACCATTAGAAACTTCCTCCATGATCTATTCACCTCATTACCATAAGGATGGCACCTAGCCATTCCTGAGATGTATGACCCCATGATCAAAACACGTCCCACCACGCCCCACCTTTAACATTGGTGATTAAATTTCAACATGAGATTTGGAGGGGACAAAACATTCAAACCATATCAGGGCTGAAGCTTTTGTTTTTATTAAATATACTTAAGTATACAGGTCACCTATGTGCTTTTTAACAGTAGGTATTTTTTAAATGGAGTAAATACAAATATTTTTAAGGAAATCAACAGCGGATTCATTTGCGAAGTAACATTTTTGAACTCTAGCACAAGAATTGAAACAATGAGAGAAAGGAAAAAGGATGGCATGTTTGTGTTACTATAAGAAAAACCTCAATAATTTGCATGATGGAATTGTATATTCATAAAGGTTTTTGAGTCCTTGCCACTTAATTATTTAAGTGTAGTTAGAATTGTAGGTATAGTACAATTGCTTAAATATCTGTGGAAGAAATTCCATGTAAGTACTTAGACCACCTTTCATAATATTAATTTTGTATACAGCTTAAAAATAACTTGTAAATCAGAGCTAGAGCTAGGGTAAGACAAAGATATAACAAGTTTATTATGTTCATTACTGGTTTTAAATACAGAAATAAATTGTTTATAGTAAAAAGAATTGACTTGATTCCCATAGTAGAATTTCTTGTGCTTTTTAGTGATTATGTTTGTATATCAATCTGATTATTAATAGGGTTTTTGTATTTAAAAAAGTTTACATACTCCAAGGAAGTCTAAATTTTGTTCTTCAAGTTTATTGCCATTTTCAATTACATGTTTTGCACTGCTGCCAGAGTGACCTTTACAAAACACAAACATAAACATGTCACTCTCCAGCTAAACTCTCTCCAGCAGCTCCCTATAGTCTTTCAGATAAGTCAAAATTTCATAGTTTTGCTACAAAACAGTTCATCAGGCCACCCTTTATATCTGACCTTTACTGGCTTAGCAACCACTAGTGGCAAATTATGAAACCTCCCATGCTATTTTTGGCATTTAACTTATGCATTTCTCAATTTTTCCTGGACTGTTCTTATCCCAGCATCATCTTTATCCCAAAAGCTTTCCCTGACTCCCAACTTGATTCTGATTTTTCCTTTAAATCTTTAGAATTTTTAATGTGTTCTTCAGCATTTTGTAGTATTCTTTGTTTTGGCTTACATTTCACTATTTTTATTTTTGCATAGCTGACTACCTCAGTATAACTCTTCACCCTTGGTTTTTGCCTTTAGACCCTACCCATGACATTAAATTATAAGTATCATTTAGTTGTTATTGTCTTCAGCTTCAGCTTCTTTCTGCTTGTACTCCAAGCTCAAATTGCACAACAGATATTATGACTACTTGAATTTTAAATTCTTCTTCTCACCTTTATGTTTTAATCTTTCTTAATATTAGTGTCTTGGAGACTTTTTATTTCCTCTCTGTACAGGGCAACCTGATTGCTACATACAATAATAACTTTCTTAAGCAGACACCAGTTTTGTTTATTATGTCAATAAAAATTTATTGAGCATCTATATTTTATAGACTTTGGGGGGACACTGTAGAGAGAAAATCAAACAAATCCTAACCCAATGAAGGTTTTATTCTAGTAATCTGTCAGACTTGCCGTACCTCTAAATTAACTTATTGCCGTACCTCTAAATTAATTATGTTCTTAGATGGGTTTATGAAGGTACAGTCCAATATCAGATTGCAGAGTCTGAATGCCTCTGTCTTATTCCTTATGAATCTACTTACAAGTAAAAAATAACTTTCTAATGTAGAATAAGAAATTAAAAGGCCGGGCGCAGTGGCTCACGCCTGTAATCCCAGCACTTTGGGAGGCTGAGGCCGGCGGATTACAAGGTTCAAGAGATCAAGACCATCCTGGCCAACATGATGAAACTCCGTCTCTACTAAAAAACAGAAAATTAGCTGGGCGTGGTGGCGTGTGCCTGTAGTCCCAGCTACTCTGGAGGCTGAGGCAGGAGAATTGCTTGAACCCAGGAGGCAGAGATTGCAGTGAGCTGAGATTGCGCCACTGCACTCCAGCCTGGTGCCTGGTGATAG
>CAUYLG010051465.1:0-14142 GCA_963573385.1 Cacajao melanocephalus | reverse complement strand
AAAGTCAGGAAACAACAGATGCTGGAGAGGATGTGGAGAAATAGGAACACTTTTACACTGTTGGTGGGAGTGTAAATTAATTCAGCTATTGTGGAAGACAGTCTGGTGATTCCTCAAGGATCTAGAACCAGAAATACTATTTGACCCAGCATCCATTAGTGATTATTGTGCCTCAGACTCCCGAGTAGCTAGGACTACAGGCGTGCACCACCATGCCCAGCTAATTTTTGTATTGTTAGTAGAGATGAGGTTTCATCATGTTGCCTAGGCTGGTCTTGAACTCCTGGCCTGTATCGATCCATCCACCTTGACCTCCCAAAGTGCTGGGATTACAGGCATGAGTCACTGTGCCCGGTTTCTTTATTCTTAGTGGTTTTTTAATGCTGTATTTCTTACTGGAGATGCAGTTATATGCCTTTTGTTGTTGTTGTGACAAAATACATATAACAATATTTACCATATTTAGCCATTTTAAAGCGTTGAATTTAGTGGCATTTAGTTCATTCACAGTTTTGTGCAACCACTTTCTCTGTCTGGTTTCAGAACTTTTTCATCACCCCAAATGGAAACTCTTTACTCATTAAGCATTCACTTTCTGTTTTGTGTCTCTCATCTCCCCATTTCCCAGACCCTGGAAATAACTGCTTTGTTTTCTGTTGCCTGGATTTTCCTATTCTAGATATTTCACAAAAACAGTCACTCAATATATGATCTTTTGTGTCTGTGCTGCTTTCACTTAGCACAAATGCTTTCCAAGTTCATCCGTGTTATAGTATGTGGTAGCACTTTAGTTCTTTTTATGGTCTAATAATATTCTATTGTATAGATATATCACATTTGTTTACCTGTTCATCCGTTTTTATTGTTTTCATCTTTTTTGCTATTCTGAATAATGCTTGTATGAACATACAGGTATCTGTTTGAAAAAAACCTGTTTTCCATTCTTTTGTTTTATACCTAGGATGGGAATTGCTGTATCACATGGTAATTTATGTTTAAGTTATTGAGGAACTGCCATACTTCTTTTTTTCTTACAGTAACTATGCCAATTACATTTCCACTAGCAATGTATGAGGATTCCAGGTTCTTTATATACTCACGAACACTTTTTGTCATTTGAGTATTTTTTTTGAAGAAATGTCTATTCACATTCTTTGCCCATTAAATTTTTTTTTCTTTATCTTACTGAGTTGTAAGGTTTTGTTTTTAAATTTTGAATTCTATACCTTTTTCCTTTAAGAGATGGGATCTTGCTATGTTGCCCAGGCTGGCCTGAAACTCTTGGCCTCAAGCAATCCTCCTGTCTTGGCCTTCCGGAGTGCTGGGATTACAGGTGTGAGCCATTGTGGTTGGCCTGGATACTATACTTGTATCAGTTACCTTATATGCAAATATTTTCTCCCATTTGATGAGTTGGTTGCCTTTTCACTATTCCAATAGTGTTCTTTAATGAATATAAGTTTCAAATTTGAGTAATGTCCAGTTTTTCTCTTATTTGTGGTTTTGTGGTTATGTCTATGAAATCATTGGCAAAGACAAGTCATGAAAATGTACTGCTGTGTTTTTTTCTAAGAGCTTCATAATTTTAGCTCTTATGTAATATTTAGGTCTTCTCTTTATTTAAGTTTATTTTTGAATATGGTGTGAGGCAAGGGTCCAAGTTCATACTTTTACATGTGGCTGTTCAGTTGTTCTAGAACTATTTGTTGAAAGTTTATTTTTCTCCCATGAATGCTTTTGGCATACTTGTTGAAAATCAATTATTGGTCATAGATATATGGGTTTATTTCTAGACTTTCAATTCTATCCCATAAATGTATATGTTTACCCTTTGCCAATACCAACATTGTTTTGATTACTATAGCTTTATAGTAAATTTTGAAACTGAAATGTGAGTCCTCTAATTTTGTTCTCCTTCTTCAAGATTGTTTTGGTTCTTCTGAGCCTCTCCCAGTTGTCAGATCAGTTCATGCATTTCTGCAAAACAGGCTGTTGGAATTTTGGTAGGGATTGAATGGAATCTGGAGGTTGCTTTTGGGAATAATGCTCAACTACTAACCACAATAGTTAATAAAGGCTTTCAGTCCTCAATTAGGATATATCTTTTCATTTATTTAGGGTTTCTTTAATTTCTTACAGCATGTTTTGATATTTTCAGCATGAAAGTCTTACATTGCCTTGATTAAATTTGTTGGGAATTTGATTCTTTTTGATGCTATTGTAAGTAGATTTTTTTTTTCTTAATTTCCCTTTCAGATTTGTCATCGCTATTATATAGAAATACAACTGATTTTGGCCTTTTGATCTTATATTTTGCAACTTTTCTGAATTAGTCCATCAGGCTTAATTTTTTTTTGGCGGATTCTTCCAACTCTTTTGGCTATTGTGAATAATGGACTACAAACACGATTGTACAAATATTTCTTTTATAAAGACAGTCTTGTAAACTTACTTTATTTTATTCATTAATTTTTTGAGATGGAGTCTCACTTTATCACCCAGGCTGGAGTGCAATGGCACCAGCTCGGCTCACTGCAACCCCTGCCGCCCAGGTTCAAGTGATTCTCCTGCCTCAGCCTCCCAAGTAGCTGGGATTACAGGTACCTGCCACCGCACCCAGCTAATTTTTGTATTTTTAGTAGAGACGGGATTTCACCATGTTGGCCAGGCTGGTCTTGAACTCCTGACCTTGTGATCTGCCTGCCTCAGCCTTCCAAAGGGCTGGGATTATAGGCGTGAGCCACCATGCCTGGCCTTGCAAACTTACTATGTGGAAGCAAAACCAAAACTTAATACAGATGTAATCATTGTATATCTTTGTGAGGTAGCTACTGTTGTTATATCCATTTTCAGATAAAGAAACTAAGGCATAGATAATATAAATGACTTATTTGCCTAGGATAACACTGTGTATTAAATAAATTAATTTGAACCTTTTATTCTAGTCATATTTAATCTAAACTCTTATCAGTAAAATGTCTGGCTCTTTCCTAAAGTTTTCCACGTGACAGTTCATAGATAACTAATTTTAATATCTTCCAATTGTTATAAATGCAGTTACATCAAAATCATAGGCCCTATTTAACCTGCTATGTAATAATTTATATTACTTTCTTTAAATACATTCCAGATTTTAATAGTTATTTGAGCTTTGGAATCTCAAAATGTTGATTTTTTGATTAAAGTTACCTTGGTATTTTAAAACGTCTTCCTAGTATTTTTTGGTGGACTTAACGTTTGTGCATTAGCAAAAGAGCCAGATATTCCATAGATTGCACTTACTATTTTTCTCTGTAAACTAGTATGAATTTTATCATTTATAACAAATTTCCAAATAAAAAACATTTTAAATACCTCTTGTTATATTGTTTATTATTAAAATTTCATTTTTTTTCCTAGTGGGAAAGGAGTCTAAGGAATAAAGTCATCTCTCTAGACCATAAAAATAAAAAAGGTATCCGAGGGTGTCCTCTCACTTCCAAGTCATCACCAGAAAGGTAAGATATGTGTGTGTGTGTGACATAATATGAGCTTATCCTATGAAGTGTGACCATAATGATTCATTTAAACTCGTTGATCTCAATTATGACCACAACATTTAAAATAGAAGATTTCAATTCAGTGGCCTCTAAGATTCTTCAGAGCTCTGACTTTCTGTGATTTTAAGTATCTGCACTTTCTTGTTTTTGTGCATTTGGAACATCTTGATAAGCTTTTGCTGATAATGCCAGGGTTATACCTAGACTGATAATGATGGTTCAGTCATTATTTGTGATCAGCAGTGAGAAATGATGCTCTGTTTCTTCTTCATCTTTCTTAAAAGGCTAGTCGAATGAAACAGTGGGAGTGGAGCAAGAACAAGACATCTGTAACTTGTAATCAGTTGGTTGTAAACACCTCTGTACTTTGACCAGCCAAAGATGCTCCATTTAGCAACTATGCTACTATAGTGATAGTGTTAACAAATTATTTATATAGGGGAATTAAATATCTGGAGGAATCAAATTACAGTTGTTACTGGAAATAATATATAACATTTCAGAATTGGACATCAGTCAATGATTAGAAAGTTGTTATTTTAAAAAAGAGTATTGAATTTTGTTTTTAACATAGTGAATGAAAAAATGACCATAGCAAATTATAATTATTGGAAAGTCACACAAATTTAGAAGACTGAGTGGGATCCTTGAATTTATGTCAAAGTACTTCTATAAGCTTCTTAGTATTATTCCCCTTTTCCAGTAAATTGTGTGTAGGAAATATAAAATGTATTGGTGACTACATAGCAGTTTATGAGCCTCTTGACATTCTACCATGCCAGGAGTAAATTATCAGGGTGAATAAGCAGGTCTACTGATGCAGTGATGATGCTTTTATCCTTAGAACAAGCACATGCTCATTTTTAGACTTGGTTTCCCAAAAAGATTTACATCAAAAGTTATATTTGGTTTGAGAGATGGAATGCTAGAAGTAAAGGAATCATAATCTTTAATAAATAAAAGTCAAGTCACATTTTCTGAACATTTTACACATACAAAGTTGTTTTATCTTATGGGAGACATTTCCTTAAGACTGCATGCTTCAAAACTTACATCATTCAGGCCGGGCGTGGTGACTCACACTTGTAGTCCCAGTACTTTGGGAGATTGAGGCAGGTTGATCACTTGATTGCAGTTCAAGACCAGCTTGGGCAACATGGTGAAACACCATCTCTACAAAAAATTAATAAAAGTAAAAGTGAAACAATCTTACATTATTTAAATCTCACTTTTCCATAAGAATGCTTGTGAAGAGGTGGGCACAGGTTCTTTGGGATATCAATCAATAACTTTGCAACATGGTGTTACTTTAATATTGCCTTTTAGTTTTCTGGCATTATCTGTAATATTTTTTTCAGTTTGTTTTCTTCTAAATTATCAGCCTAGCATGAAATGATAATTGTGTAAAGAATTTACGACATCTGACTTCTCTTCCAGAGTTAGTGATTTTCGGGCATGTTCACAGCATTAGCGTTATAACATCTATTTAATATATACTTAATGATATTGTTAGAGGTTGAAAATATTTAAAAATTCAGTAGCAGTAAAAATTGAATTAGAAGTACAATAATGACCCTAATCAGCATCTTTTTAATAAAGAAAAAGAACAGGGTGGTTGACATGATCCTGACAAAAGAAAATGATATATTTTTTAAACTGATAAAAGTGATGTAGCCAACAGGCAATAGTGTAATTAATTAGTTTTATAGTTTACTCAGCCAATTTTTGAATAATAGAATGTGATTTTTGACAGATTTTTAAAATCTAGAGGGCTTTGTATTATTTCAAAATTTTATACTTAAGGCACATATATATGTTTTATATATAGAACTAATTATATATAAATATATAATTAGTTGAATTCACAATGTTAAAATGTTCATGAACTATTTCTGCATTGTATTTCTGGGGATGTGTTTGAATATTAAAAAGTGGAATTTAAAAAAATATCTCTAATGTATGGTAGAAGGGACGTGAGTCACTTCCAAATCCTAGTTGTCTTAAGCTAGGAGGGGGCATCTTGTCTACACTTTAGTTTTCCTCTGCTGAAAGTTCTGGAGCTTTTGATTCTCAACCTTTTTCTGAATGTTCTACTTCTAAAAGGTAGGTAAAATGGGATGGTTAGGACATCTAGGATGTCTGGAAACGAAGGTAGGATAGAACATGATGAGTTGTTTAGATGAAGCTGGCTTATGATAGTTAAGTTAGTAAGCAGAGTTAGGAAGTTACTTGGTTCAAAACAACAGGAATGGGAAATTATGATGTATTTGCTTCACAGCACAAGAATTTTGTAAAGTTCCCTGGGGCAGATTATTTTTAGAAGAGAAGCAGTTTGGTTTTTCTGTTTTAATGGGATTCTTTTATCCTCTATTGACCTCATTTTCACTATCAGTGAGCTTACAGAATTTGTACCTACAGACTTAGTTCTCTTGTAGTATAATTTTTAAAAAATAAAATTGTACTTTTCTTCCTATTCCACTAATTATTTGGCATATCAGTCATAAGAGTATGTGAGCAATGTCAGGTTGGAACCGAACACTCTTTATTTATAATTATGGCAGCTAATATCTATTGAGTTCTTATTATATGTTAGGCATTAGGCTAAGCCTGAACTGTCTTATTTAATTTTCATAAGTCTGTGAGATGTAAGTAGTATTGGCCTTATTCATAGCTGAGGAAATTTAGGTCTTGTTACTATAATGGAGAGAGGAATGTTATTAATGCATTTCTAGGAAACCTAGTTTAGTATTAAAAGATTTAAATTTTTATTTTAATACCATTGAATTCTCCTAGGCTATCTGAAACATTTAATAAATTGTTGCTGTGCAAAGGGAAATCAAAGCAACAAAAATACAACTGGAGAGAGGGAAAAAGTTTCCATATGTTTGTATTACTTTGGAACTGCTGACTCTATCTACTATCTTTGATATTATTTTAAATATTTTAATACTTTTTAGTGCTTTTTTAAAAATTAAGTTTTATTGTGATATAATTTACATATCATAAAATTCACCCATTTTAATTCAATAATTAAATAATCTTTAGTGTATTTACAGAATTGTGAGCCATCACTACAGCCTGGTGATGGTTTTAGAATATTTCCCTCATGCTCCAAAAGAAACTGCTCATTTACAATCACTTTCCATTCTCACCTACAACTGTAAGCAACCACTAACCTATTTTCTGTCTTTATAAGATTTGATTTTTTGGACATTTCATATAGACAGAACCATACAGTATGTTTGTTCTTTTTTGTCTGGCTTTCACTGACCATAATGTTTTGACATTTATTAATATTGTAGCATATATCAGTATTTCACTTTTTATACCACATTGTGTTTGTTTACCAGTTAATTTTTATGCTGTTTCTACTTCTTAGCTATTATGATAATATTGTTGTAAACATTCCTGTAAAGCGTTTGCAAGTGTTTGTGTAGACATATGTTTTATTTTTCCTTTTTCTTTTGAGATGGAGTCTCACTTTGTTGCCCAGGCTGGAGTGCAGTGGTGAAAAAACAGCTAACTGCAGCCTCAACCTCCAAGGCTCAAGTGATCCTCCCACCTCAGCTCAACGAGTAGTTGGGACTACAGGCATGCACAACCATGCATGGCCAATTATTCTATTTTTTGTACAGATGAGGTTTTGCCATGTTGCCCGGGCTGGTGTTGAACTTCTGAGCTCAAGTGATCTGTCCACCTTGATCTCCCAAAGTGCTGGGATTACAGGCGTGAGCCTCTGTGTCCGTCCTTAGACATATGTCTTGAATAGATAATTAGGATTAGAATTGCTGTGTCATGCATTAATATTGTTTAATGTTTTGAGCAACTACTGACTTTTTTTCAAAATGACTGTACCATTTTGCATTCCCACCAGCAATGTATGAGGGGTTCATGTTTCTCTACATCCTCACCAACACTTATATCCTTCCATTCTTTTTTCCTCTCTTTTTTTCTTTCCTTCTATCTTTCCATCTTAGTGGGTGTGAAGTGGTATTTCATTGTGGTTTTGATTGGCATTTCCTAATAACTAAATGACATTGATTGTCTTTTCATGTGCTAATTGGTGATTTGTATGTCTTTTTAGAATTGTCTACTCAGATCCTTTGCCCATTTTTAAATTGTGTTGATTATCTTTTTGTTGTAAGAGTTAAAAAAAATACTTCCTGTGTACAAGTCCTGTATCAGATACATGATTTTCATGTATTTTGTCTCATTCTTTTGGCTAGTTTCTGACACTCTTGATGGTGTCTCTTGAAACAAAAGTTTTAAATTTTGTTGAAGCCCCATTTATCTATTTTTCTTCTGTTTCTGTGCTTTTGGTGTTATATCTAAGAAACCATTGCCTAATCCAAGGTCTGATCATTTACTCCTGTGTTTTCTTCTAAGAGGTTTATAATTTTAGCTCTTAGATTTAGGTCTTTGATCCATTTTAGTTAATTTTTGGGTATGGAATGAAATAGGCACCCTAATTACTATTTTTGCCTTTGGATATTCATTTGTCCCAGCACCATTTGTTGAAAAGACAAATGGTGTCGCTTCATTATTTTCCACTGAATTTTCTTGGAACCTTTGTGAAGTATCAGTTCATAGTAAATGTCAGGGTTCATTTCTGGATTCTCAATTCTCTTCCATTGATCTATATGTCTGTCCATATGCTGGTACTGCCATGTGCTATTGCAACTTTGTAGTAAGTTTTGAAATTGGGAAGTGTGAGTCTTACAACTTTGTTATTTTTTTTTCAAGATTTTCTGGGACTGTTCTGAGTTTCTTGCATTTTCAGTTGAATTTTAGAATCAGCTTGTCATTTTTAACAAAAAACCAGCAAGGATTTTGACAGTGATTATATTGAATCTGTAGACAAAATTGGGGAATATTGCCATCTTAACAATATTGCCTACCTCATGCCAGTTAGAATGGCGATCATTAGAATATCTAGAGACAACAGATGCTGGAGAGGATGTGGAGAAACAGGAACACTTTTACACTGTTGGTGGGAGTGTAAGCTAGTTCAACCATTGTGGAAGACAGTGTGGTGCTTCCTCAAGGACCTAGAAATAGAAATTCCATTTGACCCTGCAATCCCATTACTGGGTATATACCTGAAGGATTATAAATCATTCTATTATAAAGACACATGCACACGTATGTTCATAGCGGCACTGTTTACAATAGCAAAGACCTGGAACCAACCCAAATGCCCGTCGATGATAGACTGGTCAAGGAAAATGTGGCATATCTACACCATGGAATACTATGCAGCCATAAAAAAAGATGAGTTTGTGTCCTTTGTAGGGACATGGATGAATCTGGAAACCATTATTTTCAGCAAACTGACACAAGAATAGAAAATCAAAAACTGCATGTTCTCACTCATAGGCTCATGTTGAACAATGAGAACACATGGACACAGGGAGGGGAGCATCACACACTGGGGTCTGTTGTGGGGGCAAGGGAGGCACAGCGGTCAGGGGTGGGGAGGTCAGGGAGGCATAACATGGGGAGAAATGCCAGATGTAGGTGATGGGGATGGAGGCAGCAAACCACATTGCCATGTGTGTACCTATGCAACAATCCTGCATGATCTGCACGTGTGCTCCAAAACCTAAAGTATAATTAAAAAAAAGAAAAAAAAATACTGTCTTCAGATTAATAAACATGGGATGTCTTTCTGTTTATTTATGTCTTCTATAATTTTTTTCAATAGTGTTTTGTAGTTTTTGGTGTGTCTTTGAGCTTTTTTTGTTAAATTTATTCCTAAATGCTTTCCTACTTCTGAAGCTATTATGAATTGAATCATTTTCTGTTTTTAAATTTTTATTATTTTGAGACAGGATCTTGCTCTGTTGCCCAGGCTGCAGTGCAGTAGCATGGTCATAACTCACTGTGGCCTTGACCTCCTGGGCTTAAGTGATCCTCATTCCTCAGGCTCCAAGTCTCTGGGACTACTGGTGTGTGCCACCATGCTTGGCCAGTTTTTTGAATTTGTAGAGATGGGGTCTCATTGTGTTGCCCAGGTTGGTCTTGAACACCTGGTCTCAAGTAATCCTCCTTTCTTGGCTTCCCAAAGTGTCAGGATTGCAGGCACGAGCCATTGTGCCTGGAATTGTTTTCTTTATTCATTTACTCTAGGATTTCCAATTTGTTAGCATATAGTTGTTCATATTAATAGTAGTGTCTAATGATCCTTTGTATTTCTGTGGTATCAATTTTGTTTTCAATTTTATTTGGGTCTTTCTTTTTTTCTTGGTTGGTCTAGCTAGTGGTATATTAATTTTTTCAAAATGCCAACTTTATGTTTTGATCTTTTTAAAAGTCTTTATTTTGTTTATTTCTACTCTGATCTTTGCTATTTCTTTCCTCCGACTGATTATTGTTTTGTTCTTGCTTTTCCTCCTTCTCTTCCTTCTTCTTTTTTTCTTCTTTTTTTTTAGATGGAGTTTTGCTCTTGTTGCCCAGGCTGGAGTGCAATGGCAGTATCTCAGCTCGCTGTAACCTCTGCCTCCCGGGTTCAAGTGATTCTCCTGCCTCAGCCTCCTGAGTTGGTGGGACTACAGGCACATGCCACCATGCCCAGCTAATTTTTATATTTTTTAGTAGAGACGGGGTTTCACTATGTTGGCCAGGCTGGTCTTGAACTCCTGACCTTGTGATCCACTCACCTCAGCCTCCCAAAGTGCTGGGATTATAGGCATGAGCCACCATGCCTGGCCTTGTTCTTGCTTTTCTAGTCCATTGAGGTCTACTGTAACTGTTTTTTATTTGAAATTTTTCTACTTTTGATATAAGTGTTTAATGCTATTCATTTCTCTCTCAATACTGCTTTTGCTTGTCCATAGTTTTGGTGTGTTGTGTTTCTGTTTTCCTTTGTTTCAGGAAGTAAAAGAATTTTTAAAAAAAAATTTCTTCAGACCCTGTGGCTGTTCAGGAGCATGTTGTTTAATTTCTAGGGATTTATACAGCTTCCAGCATTCTACTTGTATTTGATTTCTCGTTTTATTCCAGTGTGGTCTGAGGAGATACTTTATATGATTTCAGTTTTTAAAAAAATAGTGAGATTTGTTTTGTGTCCCGTCATATGATCTGCCTTGAAGAACATTTCTTGCACTGGTGAGAAAAATGTGTATTCTGCATCTAGTGGATGAAATGTTTTGTAAATATCTGTTAGGTCTATTTGATCTGTAGTGCAGATTAAACCTGATGTTTCTTTGTTGATTTTCTGTCTAGATGATCTGTTTAGTGTTCAACGAGGGTGTATTACTTCATTCTCACATTGCTATAAAGAACTACCTGACACTGGGTAATTTATAAAGAAGAGAGGTTTAATTGGCTCATGGTTCTACAAGCTGTCCAGGCTTCTGCTTCTTGAGAAGTTGCAGGAAACTTACAATCATGGCAGAAGGTGAAGGGGAAGATAGTGCATTGTACATGGCTGGAGCAGGAGAAAGAGGGAACGAAGGAGGAGGTGCAATGCTTTTATAAATAACCAGATTTCATTAGAACTCACTCACTATTAGGAGAACAGCAGTGGGGGAATTCTCCCCCATGATCGAACCACCTCCCATAAGGCTCCTCTTCCAACATTGAGTATTACAATTCAACGTGAGATTTGGGTGGGACACAGACCCAAACCATATGAGAGGATGTTCAAATTCCAAACTATTATTGTTTTGGGATCCGTCTTCCTTTTTAGCTCTAATAATACGTACTTTATATTTCTATTTGCTTTGATGTTGGGTGTATGTATTCAGATTTTTAATTTTCTTGCTGAATTTATGCTTGTATCAGTATATGATGACATTTTTGTGTCTTTGTATGTTTTTGACTGAATGTCTGTTTTGTCTGACATAAGTATGTACAGCTAGTAATGCGTATGTTTTGTTTTCATTTGTCTGATATATATATATGTGTGTGTGTGTGTGTGTGTGTGTGTGTGTATATATAATTTGAATCCCTTCACTTTCAGTCTATATGTGTCTTTATAGATAAAGATAATTTTTTCTAGGAAGCATATAGTTTCATCTTGTTTTTTTAAATCCACTTAGCCTGTTTACATCTTTAAATTGGATATTTAAACCATTTACATTTAAGATTGTTATTGGTAGTGTAAAAACATTTGTCAAAGATGGCCAAATAGGAACAACTCTGGTCTGCTGTTCCCAGTGAGAGCGCATCAGAAGACGAGTGATCTGCATTTCCAACTGAGGTACCAGGTTCATCTCATTGGAACCTAATAGATATCTACAGAACTTTCCACCCCAAAACCACAGAATATACATTCTTCTCAGCACCACATCACACTTATTCTAAATTGAACACATAATTGAAAGTAAAATACTCCTCAGCAGATGCAAGAGAATGGAAATCATAACAAACAGTCTCTCAGACCACAGTGCAATCAAGTTAGAACTCAGTATTAAGAAATTTACTCAAAACTGCACAACTACATGGAACCTAAATAACCTGCTCCTGAATGACTACTGGGTAAATAATTAAATGAAGGCAGAAATAAAGATGTTGTTCGAAACCAATGGCAATGAAGACGTGATGTACCGGAATCTCCAGAACACATTTAAAGCAGTGTCTAGAGGGAAATTTATAGCACTAAATGCCTATCAGAGAAGTGAGGAAAGATAAAATCAACAACTTAACATCACAATTAAAAGAACTAGAGGAGCAAGATCAAACAAATTCAAAAGCTAGCAGAAGGCAAGAAATTACTAAGATTTAAAGCAGAACTGAAAGAGAGACACAAAAACCCATCAAAAAAATCAATAAATCTAGGAGCTGGTTTTTTAAAAGATCAACAAAATAGAATGCAACCAGACTAATGAGAGAAAACTCAAATAGATGCAATAAAAAATGATAAAGGGGATATCACCACCGATCCCATAGAAATACAGACTACCATCAGAGATTACTACAAACACCTCTATGCATATAAACTGGTAAATCTAGAAGAAATGGATAAATTCCTGGAGACTTACACCTTCCCAAGACTAAACCAGGAAGAAGTTGAACCCCTCAATAGACCAATAACAAGGTCTGAAGTTGAGGCAGCAATTAATAGCCTACCAACCAAAAAAAGTCCAGGACCAGACGGGTTCACAGCTGAATTCTACCAGAGGTACAAAGAGGAGCTGGTACCATTCCTTCTGAAAGTATTTCAAACAATACAAAAAGAGGGAATCCTCCCTAACTCATTTTATGAGACCAACATCATCCTGATACCAAAACGTGACAGAGATGCAATTAAAAAAGAAAATTTCAGGCCAATATCCATGGTGAACATTGATTCAAAAATCTTCAATAAAATACTGGCAAACTGAATCCAACAGCACATCAAAAAGCTTATCCATCACAATCAAGTTGGCTTATTGCCAGGAATGCAAGGCTGATTCAACATCCACAAATCTGTAAACATAATCCATCACATAACAGAACCAAAGACAAAAACCACGTGACTATCTCAATAGATGCAGAGAAAGCCTGCCACAAAATTCAACAGCCCTTTATGCTAAAAACTCTCAATAAACTATGTATCAGTGGATCATATCTCAAAATAATAAGAGCTATTTATGACAGACCCACACCAAATATTATACTGAATAGGCAAAAACTGGAAGTATTCCCATTGAAAACTGGCACAAGACAAGGATGCCCTCTCTCACCACTCCTATTCAGCATAGTATTGAAAGTTCTGGCTAGGGCCATCAGGCAAGAGAAAGAAATAAAGACTATTTGAATAAGCAGAGAGGATGTCAAATTGTCCTTGTTTGCAGATGACATATTGTATATTTAGAAAACCCCATTGTCTCAGCCCGAAATCTCCTTAAGCTGATAAGCAACTTCTGCGAAGTCTCAGGATACAGAATCAATGGCAAAAATCACAAGCATTCCTTATACACCAATAATAGACAGCCAGATCATGAGTGATTTCCAATCACAATTGCTACAAAGTGAATAAAATACCAAGGAATACAACTAACAAGGGATGTGAAAGACATCTTCAAGGAAGACTACAAACCACTGCTCAAGGAAATTAGAGGACACAAACAGATGGAAAAACATTCCATGCGCATGGTTAGGAAGAATCAATATCATGAAAATGGCCATAGTGGCCAAAGTAGTTTATGAATTTAATGCTATCCCCATCAAGCTACCAATGACTTTCTTCACAGAGTTGGAAAAAACCAACTTAAACTTTATATGGAACCAAAAAAGAGCCTGCATAACCAAGACAGAGTACCAAAACAGAGATATAGACCAATCATACAGAACAGAGGCCTCGAAAGAATGCTACGCAACTACAACCATCTGATCTTTAACAGACTTGACAAAAACAAGCAATGAGGAAAGGATTCCCTATTTAATAAATGGTGCTGGGAAAATGGCTAGCCATATGTGGAAAACTGGATCCCTCCCTTATACCTTATACAATAATTAACTCTAAATGGATTAAAGCTTTAAACATGAGGCCTAACACCATAAAAACTCTAGAAGAAAACCTAGGCAGTACCATTCAGGACATAGGCATGGGCAAGGAGTTCATGACTAAAACACCAAAGCAGTGACAACAAAAGCCAAAATAGACAAATGGGATCTA
>CAUYLG010051464.1:0-26281 GCA_963573385.1 Cacajao melanocephalus | reverse complement strand
GGGGAAAAAAAGAAAGAATAGTGGCTTTAAAATGAATCTTCACTGAATTCAGTTGACCCTTAGTATAAAATATGTTCTTACAAATATTCATCAGAAAGTAATTTTTAATAATATGTATTCCTCTCCTTCCCAAAATGCTCTTAAAGATAAAACAAATTTCCACTTAAAATAAAACTCTCTTGATTTCAGCCTGTATTTATTTTGGGAAAGGTAAGAATCTCATAAACAAATAACAGCAGAGGTGGAGTTTGGGAAAGGAGGTTCTTTATAAATCTCAGAACAGATATCAAAGGGACATTCTTCTGATTTTTTCTTTCGAAAATATTTTATAATGTCATCCAGGCAAGGTTATCATGATAATTTTTTAGAATGAATGGAAAGATATTCTAGAAGTTACTCTATTTTGTTCTCCAGCCCTTTGAGTAGAAAAGGCAAAGAAATAAGCACAATTTTGTTTTTGTTTTTTGCCTACTTTAAATCTTACTTTGACCTCTAGATTCACCAGCCTCTGTTTCTGGGCAACTCCCCACATTTCCTTGGGAGCCTCTCAAACTGCTATCATTTACCCAGCAACAAGGACAGTTCCAGGTCTAGACAAATGGCATTTGCAGTACCTGAAAACTAGCCAAGACCTAATGGCCTCTCCCCAAGTCTCATTGGCAGAAACGTTCATTCATTTTTCCCCATGTCCACTCCTTTTCTATGAAAACAAGCCCTAAGGCAGGAGATCACCTTCTCATTCCCCAACAGCTTGATTCTCTACATGACCCTCTGAATGTCAGCAGGTGAATGTCTGGCTTTTCAAGTGAAAGGAAAAGCCTTGTGTTTTTACTCACAGGATCCTGTTTCTCCTTTTGCTTTTCGCTGCTTTTTCTTTCCCCTTCTTTTCCCTCCTCCCCTACCTCTTCCTCTTCTTTCTCCTTTTCCTCTCCTTCTCCTCCACATTTTCCTCTTCCTCTTTTTCTTCCTATTCTTTATGCCAGTTTTTTCCATACTTATTATTGTATTTCTCTTCTTTCACTTTCAGTCTCTCTTTGCTCTCCTCCTTATTCTTTTTTCTCCTTCTCACTGTCTGACACACATTTTCATAAACCATAATTTAAAGAATGTTGTTCTGTTTTTCCATTTTATTATATTTTTACCTCCTATGTTCTAAGGTCCTAAACTAATACAAAACACACTCTAGGAAGTACTATATTATTAATGAAATTAACTTCCATTGAATATAGTGCCTAAGCAGGCCTAAATTGTATTTCCTTTATGAAAGTATTACTGCTAATATGTTGTTCCATAGGATTTTACAGCTATCTAAATTAATTACACTACCATCTGGGTAGTATATTGCAAAGAAAAAAAATTAACATCATTATTTACAACTTGCATCCAGTTTGAGCGTAGATGATATTTTGCCTATTTAGGTAAAATGTTTTTCATCATGTGCAAAGAAACATGGTATGATCCAAAAATAAAAAATAAAAAGACTACATCTATAGAAAGAGATAGCTATCTTTTATATTGTGTAATATGAAATAATACACAACTAAATACAATTACAATCAAGATAAAGAGATACATGGTTTAACTACACTCAAAAAATTGAGTCATTTTTTTTTCTAAATATCAGAAGCCTTTTGAGTGTATGGAGCTCACGTTATTGAAAAGCAGTAGTACATTTCAATTGATGAAGATTAAGCATGATGAATGCTAGATTGTCTCAGATGAAATCACATGTGCTGGCAGAACATCTGTTACAGCCTCCCATCTTGTTGTTTTATTGCAAATTTACAACCTATTGCAATTAAAATAACATGATTAAAATTACAGACATTTTGAATAAAGGATAATTTATAGACCTCTCTAAATAATCAAACCTATTTTCCAAATGACCAAAATTTTAAAAAGAAAAGATTTTTGAGCTCCTATACATTGCTTTTCATTTAAAAAAAAAAAAAACAAAACCTGCCATTTAGTATCTACATTCAGGCACAACTACTATAGAAGAAAAAATGTACTCCCATAATCAGAAACCTGCAGTACTCACTTACTAGTTACATTTATTAGAGCTATTTCACAAGGACTTAACATTGGTTTTTCTTGTTCATGATATCTATAAGGTCCATCTCAAGGGTCAACATTCAGTAGATAATTTATTTAATATGTGTTTACTGAATGCTTGACTTGAAGAATAAATGTGTGAGTGAAGTATTCGCAAGGACATATGTTTAAGGTATGCACAAATATGTTAGCTGAGAATGCATCTAAAATTACTTCAAACAGAAATATGCTTTAAAGAATTGCACAATCTATACATAAAGGAATGTGGAAATAGTAAGTGTAAAATTTAATTTTTATAAAAATAATCTCTTATATAAATGCAGTTCCCTCTGATCGCCTGTCTGAAACAATTAAGCGAAGTCTATAATACCAAATCAACTCCAAAGAGAAGGCAATAAGAATCATCAGTAAGCCATAGTTAATTATTTGCATGTCTTTAAAAGTTCTGATTTCACTATTTATTTACCTTAAATCAAATTTTTTTACTGACAGTAATCACATATTTAGACACAAAGATAATCAGGCTTTCCCTTGTTAACAAGGTCAAAAATCAGTTGCCAGTTGGTCAAACCTAAAGATCATACACCTATTTGATACAAGAGGCCAGTTAGTAAGGGTGGGGAGTCACATGGACACAGATTTGATTGAGTTTAAACTACACTCATCAACCCCTGGACCTCAACTTGTTTGTGCCTCATTTTCTTCATCTGTAACATGGACATAAAATTATTCCTACTTATTAAGATTCTTATGCAGATGAAATGTGACAATGCAGGCAAAACATTAAACACAATGACTGGTGAGGGATTGTGTTAAGGAACAAAAAAACTTCTCTTCCTGAATCCACAAGGGGCAGGAATTTCCCAGTGCCATGCCTGCATCCATCTGGGAACAGTAAAGTCATTTGTCTGACTTTCCCGCTCGGGCTATGTGGAAAATCCAGGTGTGCTCCTTTGTTTAAAAAGCCTGCAGAAAGCTCTGGGAGGAGGGGGCTCTGTAGCCCATCCAGTATTGAAGTCAAAGATCAATCACTCCAGCAGAAGTTTGAAATAACTCCTCCCATTAGAGGAGAACATGAATGGGGCGGGAATAACTTCAGGGTTAAAACCCAGATGTTCCTTACCTATAGGGATTCCTCCCTTGGATCCCCTCCCATGGCAGTGTGGGAGCTCTCTCTCCTTCTCTCCTTCTCTCTCTCTCTCTCTTTCTCTGCCTCATAAATCGCTTCTCTGCTAAACTCTTTGGGTCCACGATATTTATTCTAACACTAAGCTCACCGCGTCTCCCGGGCCTCTTCCCCATTCCTGGGGTAAGAGAGTTCAAGGACCTGGGCACACTGGATTGGGAAATTGGGTCTTCAGCATGCACCCCCCGCCCCCTCCCGCCCCCGTCCCCCCCTTACAGTAGTACTTAGCAAATACCCCTAAAATTATTGGCTAGCACTGTGACTATTCTATTAAAAAGATTGTGAGGGATTAAGAAGAATGCACGGTAAAGGAGAGGAGACAATTAGAAAGCTCTAAATAACTGCTTATTGTTGGATTCAAGTTTTAGCAAAGATGAACAGAACTGGTAGAGTAAGACAACTTTTGGAAATGGACAAATCAAGAAATATCACGTACCAGCATAAACTCGCACAGGCATCATCTGACAGAGTAAAAAAACTAAAAGGAAAAAAATAGATGAAAAGATAGCCTTACACATTTGTATACACAATTGCATACTTCCGAAATGAAATATATCCTTAGCCTAGGGTAATATATCAGTGTTTCAGCAAAAGGCTGGCATAGGAAATGAGCACATATGAGCAAGAAAATGCAACAGGAAATTATCTGTTAGACTTCAGGCAGCTATATTAATTCTTCACTTTTCTTTGTGTCATAGAGACACAAACTTTGCAGGGGTGTAAAAAAGGATTAACTACAAAAGGTTTTGCAAAAGTCATTACCAAAATAAAAAAGAATTTCTCCCATAAATAAAATGTTTGATCCACTTTTAGTCTGCTTATTGTCCTCCTAGAATCAGTTTTAATATAGTATTCATAGATTTTTTTTAGGTATTATATTAACCATAAATGTCAATATAACAAATCACACAGACCATGTAGGAGTCAGAGCTATTGAATATCACAAGCTGTTCTAATGCACCAAAATTAAACGAAAATTAAGGAAATCATTTTATATTGCTAAAAATTATTTGGCTCAGTAGTAATAAAATGCTTCAGTAAAATTTCTTGATTGAGCTCCTTAAAGTAAGAACTTTCTAATATTCAGTTTAAAAATATTATTTCCTCACTCTAGCACACTGGAAAAGACGTTAGATTAAAAGCACCATAGAAACAATTAACTACAAGTTTTTTTTTTAAAGAGGTGGAATGCATAGTGGCTACAAACAAGATTGATTACTTCAAAACTTGGCTTTTCCACTTACCTGCTGTGTGCTCTATGGTTATTTAATCTGAGTGTCAATTTCATCTTCTATAAAATGAGAAATAATAAAAATTATACAGGCATAGCTGGGAGATACTGCAGATTTGGTTCTAAACTGCTGCAAAAAGTAAATATTACGATAAAGAAAGTCATGCAAAGTTTTTGGTTTCCCAGTGCCTACAAAAGTTATGTTCACATTATATGGTAGTCTATCATGTGTTCAACAGCGTTATGTTGTTAAGGCATGTAAAGAAATACATACCTTAATTTAGAAATACTTTATTGCTAAAAAATGCTGACAAAAAAGTCAGAATCCTTTTACTGGTGAAAAGTCTTGCCTGGATGTTGTTGGCTGCTGACCAGCATGGTGGTTGCTGAAAGTTGGGGTGGCTGTGGCAATTCCTTACAAAAGAAGACAGTGAGGTTTGCTGCATCAACCAACTCTTCCTTTAACAAAAGACTTCTCTGTGGTGTGTAATGCTGCTTGATAACACTTTGCCAACCGGGGAACTTCTTCAAAATTGGAGTTAGTCTTCTCAAACCCTGCCACTGCTTTCTCAACTCAGTTTATGTAATATTCTAAATCTTTTGTTGTCCTTTCAACAATTTTGAGAACATCTTCACCAGTGGGTTCCATCTCAAGAAACCACTTTTTTGTTCATCTGTAGGAAATAATTCTTCATCCATTCAAGTTTGATTATGAGATTGCAGCAATTCAGTCACATCTTCAGGAAGTACTTCTAATTCTAGTTTTCCTGCTATTTCCACTGCATCTGCAGTTATTTTCTCTCCTGAAGTCTTTGAAGTCTTGAGCCCCTCCAAGTGATTTATAAGGGTTGGAATCAACTTCTTCCAAATTCCTATTGATGTTGATATTTTGACATCCTAACATGAATCACAAATGTTTTTAATGGCATCTAGAATGATGGAGCCTTTCCAGAAGATTTTCAATTTACTTTGCCCAGATCCATGAGGAGAATTACTGTCTGTGGCAGCCGTAGCCTTACAAAATGTTTTCCTTAAATAATAAGACTTGAAAGCCAAAATTACACCTTGATCTATGGGCTGCAGAATGAATGTTGTGTTAGCAGGTATAAAAGCAGCATTATTCTCCTTATACTTCTCCATCAGAGCCCTTGGGTGACCAGAGGCATTGTCAATGAACAGTAATATTTTGAAAGAGATTTTTTTTCTGAGGAGTACATCTCAACAAGAGCTTAAAATAGTCAATAAACCATGCTATAAACATATGTGTTATTTGTTGTATTATGAAGATGGCATTTATCTAAACCTTATAAAGCCATCTCTGCTAGCTTCAGACTTTTCTTCTGCAGCTTCTTTACCTTTCTCAGCCTTCATGAAATGCAGAAGAGTTAGGGCCTTGCTCTGGATTAAGCTTTGACTTAAGTGAGCATTGTGGCTGTATCGATCTTTTCACCAGACCACTAAAACTTTGTCCATATCAGCAATGAGACGTTTTCTGACCATTCACGTGTTCCCAGAAGTAGCAGTTTAACTTTCTTTCTAGATTTTTTTTCTTTGCATTCAAAACTGGGCTAAGTGTTTGGCACAAGAGACCTAACTTCTGACCCATATCAGCTTTTGACATGTCTTCCTCACTAAACTTAATAATTTCTATCTTTGATTTAATATGAGAGACATGCAATTCTTCCATTCACTTGAACAGTTAGAGGCCATTGTAGGAATATGAACTGGCCTAATTTCAACATTGTCATGTTGAAATAGGAAGAACCGAGGAGAGGGAAAGAGATGTGAAATGGCCAGTGAGTGAGAATGTCAGAACACACACATTTATTGATTGTTTACCATCTTATATGGGCATGGCTAGTGGCAACCCAAAACAACTACAATAGTGACATCAAAAATCACTATCACAGATTACCATTAACAGATATAACAATGAAAAAGTTTGAGTTATTGTGATCATCCCAAAGTCTCTTTATGACATTTTGGTCTATGGGTGCCCTTTTTCCAATAGCATGTGTTATTCCAATAGCTATTGGATAATGCTATTAGATATAATAGTTATTGGATAATGCTATTGGATAATAATGCTATTGGAATAACATATGCTGTTGAAAAAATGACACCCATAGACTTGCTCAAGGTAGCGTTCCCACAAACCTTCAATTTGTAAAAGAAAATGCAATACTTGCAAAGCCTCAATAAAGTGAAGTGCAATAAAATGAAGTGTGCCTGTATCTACCTCATAGATTTGGTATGGTGATTAAATTGAGTAACAGACATACAGCATTTAGAATACCACTTGGCACATAATCTGTATTCCTAAAGTATTTGCCACTGGTACTCCTGGAATTCTTCACTTAAAGATGATGGAAACAATCTCAAAGTCTAAAAAAATATGATAGGAACTTTTTGGGTGTCAGAACAGTATTGCTCAGAGCTGTATGTTTCAATTTATTATCTAAAAAAAAGTTTTTTATCTAATGCAAAAAATATTTCACTTGAAACAAAGATTTGGAGATGCTCAAATAATCTTTCTTGAAATAAATATAGAGACAAAGCAATAGAAAATATTTTATCAAGAATTTCTTAAGTAAACCCATGTAAAACAAAAAATTTCAGACACTAAAATTAATTTCTATCCATCTATCTCTGTCACCCTTCTGAAGCTTTTTTTCTTACATGATCAGGTACCTTGGCTATGGTATAAGTAAACCACAGGTTTCAAACTTAATACACATGAATTCCTGCGTACTTGATTTAGTTATTTGTCACTGAAGCATAAGGTTAGAAATGATCTGATTAGCTACTTTATAAAGTGGTTAGATATACTATAAAGAGAAATTCTGAGAAAAAGAGTATTGATGAAAGAATAAATATATTAAAACAACCTCATCACCCACTGACAACAAATGCAATTAGGTAAGGTGGGAATAGAACTAGGTTGAGACTGACTCAATTGTATTGTTGGATTCATGATTTGGCAAAACAAAATAAAAGCAAGATAAGAAGTGATAAAGTATTAACAAAGCATACTCTTTAATCATATACATGCACATGTTCAAATACATAGACACACAGACATCTTGTAAACCAAAAATAAAATTCTAAGCACCCCATTGCCGGAGCTGACCCCCTTTTGGCTAAGGAGACCCCAGAAAAACCTTACAAACTGAGTTCCTGGCTATGAAGGGATGGGAGGTTGCACACGTCTCATTATACCCCCGCCCTTTTGGGAATTATACACAACAACTGACCAACATTAATGTTAAAACAGAGATCACAAAATTGACAGAACAGACTCTTTGTGGCAATAAAATACAAAATTATAAACAGCACCTAGGCTTATGCCAACCAAGGGTTAAATCATGCACCCCGTACTTAAAGAATAAAGTATGTTTTAACTGCCTGGGGAAGGTCTTATGATTCGGGTCTTAAATCCTGTCCTTGAGTGAAGAATTGTGTCGTGAGATGTTCATATCTGATTGTGAGTTCCTCAAATTGTTGATGTACTAATTAATATGTAACCTACTGACACTGAAAAGGACACTAATTGTTTCTAAATCATGAAGTTTTGCTGATCTCTTTCTGAATCATGAAGTTTTACTCATTGTCTTATGCATAAAACATTTGAGCCTGTATGTTGTTACCTGTAGCCAATGATCGTAACCTCTGGATTGCACGCTCCAGTGAAAAAAGGACAGCTCCAATATGAGGAGTCACCCTCCCTTCTTCTAAACTTTCTTACAAAACCATTCCAACTTGTAACAAACTTTAGAACACACACCCACCCACCTTTGTTGGTCTTTCTTTTTTGATTGACCCTCGAATTTGGCTTTCAATAAAATTGTATAAATTTTTTTCTGCTTCAACAGTCTTAATTTTGATCAACAGTCTGAAAATTTGAATTACTGAAAGAAAAAAAAACTGGGGAAAATGGTTTTACACTCTGGATTTTCCAACTGCAAATGCATCATTAACTTCTAGTAAAACAGCTCATACATAGGAAAAAAAATAAATGCTTTAAAATGAGAGCATAAAAAGAAAATGTGATGTGAAATTATTTTTGAATATTCAGGATTCTACTTATTTGTATATTATTGTATAAATCAAGAAATATTTGGTTTCATTTAAAACTGAAAGGTATTAATATGAATTACAACATCTATGGATTTTAAATAGTGAAAATATTATTATATAAAAATCCCTGATTTAGAAAACAACCCCAATATAATATTTTTGTTTTCATGATATGTTTGTCCACTTTACTAGGACAAAATATTGGAAAAAGATTAAACTTAACTAATAATATGAAATAAAGATCAATTTACTTGTTAGATGTAGGAATGCAAATCTCAGGCCACAAATGAGATGTCAAATTCATTTCCCTTTCTTTTAGCACTAATCCCCTCCACACTAAGCCTACCTCCTGAACTCATGGTTTTTTTGCAGTGTATACAACACACTGGGAAGTGTAATCCAGTCACTCCTGTGAACCCTCAGTCCCCCATCTTCTTCCTTTTTTTGGAGAGTAGCTCTCCCAAGCAGAAGACTCTCTAGATCTTTGAAAATAAAAAAATGTCTTCAGTTGATTTGATCTGGTCATTTGAATCTTTGTGAATTAAGAGACAATACCTAGAGTGGATATATATCCATAAAAAGGGCAACATTTTTGACATCATTCAAAAACATATATTTGTATATTATGGTAAGCTATTATCTTAAGCCACAAAATGGACTGCATAGTTAATTCTGTGGCTGGGAAGCATGAGGAAAAACTATCAATACATAACTGCTTTTATATTGAGAGAATATATACCTGCTTCAAGAAAATCTCCATAAGTTCTTACATTGCTTTTCAAAATTATTAGGTGAATTTTAGAATTTGAAACCCTTTCAAAGAGTGATAGGCTGAAGGAGAATAAGATGGTAACTGTCCCACTAAATTTCATAGTCTTTGACCATCCAGAAACCCTGGTTAACATTAGATATTAAAAGGGGATGCAGCATTTCACTTACCTACAGGTTTCTTTTCCCTGACAGGAAACAAATTAATATATAACCACATTGTGAACTTAGGTAATGTGCAAATGATCCAGTTCTGTTAACAGCAGAAATGAAAAGAGAAGAGTATTTTGTGGGGAGTGTTGGTCTGGCGCTTATCCTTTCCCTGGACACTTTATTGAATGGGGGGTTATTATTTAATGAGAATCCCATTATATTTTGAGGCATATAAATTATTCTCAATATTGAGCTAAGACTCATTTCTCTATTACTTTCATAAGTTAGTTTAATTCTGTCATGTAGAGTTCTGTAGAAAATGATTTTCAGGGTCTTGCTGCTGCTTGTCAATACCTCTTTTTGAGTGTCATACCCAGAAGCACATGTTATACTACAAGGGCCAGTTCAAATGTCACGTAGGAGGATGCTCAGACGCTTATGCTCTTGGCATTAAGATTGCCAGCATCCACCCCTCAACACTCCCAGTTTCCCAGGGAGTGTCAACAAGTATCATATGAGATAGGACTGCAGGCTTCTTTTCCCACCATTGTAGCAACTGATATCTAAAATGAGTCTAGAGTCCTTTCACATTAGTTAAGACAGTCCATAAATTCAAGAAAAAAAATCACTGAATTAATGGTAGAACAGCAATTATAGTGAAATAAACAGCAATTGTAGTGAAATAATTGCTGTTTAATCATATTTATGTGATTTTCAGGGACTGTTTTACCATCTCTATATAAAAACCGCATTTATGTGATTAAACATACAATGTAAAATAATACAAAATATATTGTTATGAAGTGAATTGTGTCCCCCAAACCCCAAATTTGTTGAAGTCCCAACCCCCAGCCCCTCAGAATGTGACTGTATTAAGAGGTAAGGACTTTAAAGAGATAATTAATGTGTCCAGTAGTAGAAACAAAATTTTTAAAAAATAAAATAAGAGATGATTAAGTTAAAATGAGATATGCAAGGTAGGCCTGAATCCAGTCTTACTGGCATCTTTATAATGAGAGTGGTTCACAGAAGAAAGACCATGGGAGGACACAGTGAGAAGGCAGCCTCAAGCCCAGGAGAGAGGCCTCAGGAGAAACCAAACCTGCTGCCATCATGATTTTGGACTTCTTGCCTCCAGAATTGTGAGAAAACAAATTTCTGGTTTAAGCCACCTAGTCTGTGGCATTTCATTATGGCAGCCCTAACAAACTAAATTTGATAATTCTTGCTTTCATAGGAGCTGTGTTTTTTCCACAGCCACAGAGATATTTTGATTCACATATCTAGTGATTAGCAGGAAACTTCACTGGAGCTTCAGGTTGAAAATATTTTGGTATTTCTTTGAAATTCCTACAAAAGAAACATCTGAGAATGACATCATATTAAGGCATCTTATATAGGTATTAACACATATATATATGATTATAAGATTTTTATAACATTATATCTCTGTCTAGATCATCTATATCTTATTTATCTCTATATAACTGCCTCAACAGGATGAATTCCCTTAGGAAAGATGATGTAATTTATTTATGTCAGCATGTAAGTTTTATAAGTCTTTGCCTAAATTTGGAAAGCACTGTGAATTAAAAAAAAAATAATAGATTGCAAAGATAATGATGTTATCCACGAGGAATACCTCATGGACAGCTTATGGGGATGTCGTAATACCACTATCTTACCAAAGCAATTTGCCTTCTCTGGCAATTGCTAGAGCGGCATTTTAAAAAGTGCTGACAACATACTTACACAATTGCCTCCAACGTAATAGTCTTAATGAGAAATTTCTATCTATGTTTTGATCTTTCCATAGCATGATGGCTGCCTCTTTCCGAGAACTGCACCACTCATTTGCTCATGCATGCTGATAACACCATGCTGTCAAATTCTATATTGGTGGACCTGTCTATTTTATTTGACATACTTGATCATGAGTCTTACATTCTTATAGAGCATATGTAACTGCCTTAAATAGGGCTTGTTCTTTGCTCAGCCAGTATATATATAGTACCTTATTATTAATACTGTCAAGCATTTTCCCATTTGCCATTAAGACCTATGGAATTTAATTCTTGAATTAAGACGGCTCTGGAATTCTTGAATCTAAGTTATATTTTTCCTTCAAAGATTGTCATTCTATAACACACTTTCAGTTGACATTGTTATGTTGATGATATATGAGTTTATTTTTCATCTCTCAAAAAGCACTTTAAAAATTAAGTACCTGAGTGTCATTTGTGAAGTAAAATCGTGAGCATCCATCCGTCATCTGAATGGTGCTTCGTAATTCTTGCTTTCAAAGGAGTTTTGTTTATTCCACAGGTATAAGGATATTTTGATTCATATATTTAGTGATAGCAGAAAACTTCACTGCATCCTCAGGTTGTAAACATTTTTTGTACTTCTTTGAAATGCTTACAAAACTAACATCTGAGAATAACATCATATTAAGACATATCATATATGATAGCTATTTAAGAGACTATTGGGTATGCATTATTATCCCAGTTTTACAGAGGAATTTACTGGGAGACTCATAAAGGTTACATTATCCACTAATCTGAACTAGATATCAAAAGGAGTATATGAACCACGCCTGATGTCAAACCCACCCTTACTTACCATACTACATTAACATATAATTCTCATTAAAATAATTGTGCATGAATTCTAACTGGGTTCTGCACCTAAAGATTCATTATTTTAAGGTTGACATCATTCAGCATTCCAGCTTTTTAAAAAGTATTTAAATTCATATAGCTGGCTGATCATGTGATTCAAAACAAGTCTTAATGATAACTCTGCAAGCCCTATCATAATAGAAAAAAGTTGATCTTTTGTTTGATATTAAAATTAATAATTGGTCAGTGTAAAACATATTAAGAAAGTGAGAAGTTAGCCTCCAAAGGGAAGGAGATAGTCTGAATACAATATGTATATCCAACAAAGGATTTATATTTACAACATATAAAAAACTCTTATAAATCAATAAGAACATAAAATACAGCTTAAAAGAAAAATAGACGTAAGTCCTCTACCAGGGATTTGACAAGAGAGGATATCCAAGTAGACAATGTACATGTAAATGAATGCACAACATTGGGACATGCAAAATTCAAGCACAGCAAAATATGGATACATACCACTGAATGGCTGAAAATAAAATGCTTGAAAATAACAAGTATTCATAAGGATGCAAAGGAATGGAATTAAGAACTTTCCTCAGTGCAGAAGTTAGATTCAAAGGCCCTGTGCAGAACTTCACGCCCGTAATTCTAGCACTTTGGGAGGCTAAGGCAGGTGGATTTCTTGAGCTCGGGAGTTCAAGTCCAGCCTGAGAAACATGATGAAAGCACATCTCTACTAAAAAAACAAAAATAAAAAAAATTAGCTGGGCATGGTGGCACATGCCTGTACTTATGGGGCTGAAGTGGAAGGATCACTTGAGCCCAGGAGGTCAAGGCTGCAGTGAGCTGAGATCACACAATTGCACTCCAGCCTGGGTGACAAAGTGAGATTCCGTCTCAACAACAACAAAAGAAGTTAGATTCAAAATATAGCATTTGTCGACACTCATCTTTCAGACAAGTTGTGGTGGGGCTGAATTCATTAATATCTGGAAAAGATTCTTCAATCAGGATTCACATATGAGAGCTCCAAACAGTAGTAGGCATGTCCCAATTATTTTCAATATATGCTAATATTATGTCTTTATTCTTCTCTGTGACAGCTTTGAGTGACTGTGGAATAATCAACTTGAATTTGAATGTTTTTCTCCTACATTTTATGATTTTTTATGTAAGACTGATGTGACGCTTGGAAAAGTTTGTAATGATGACTGACAACGACAATTTCACCATATGAACATTTACTGTGATTTGATTTGATCGTCTAAGACAGGGTTTTACATTTTTTTCGTCTTTGGTTAGGAAGCACTTATATGTAAAGTGTAAACAAAATTAAAAAGTGTACACTGATCTGGTTGTAAAAGTGGCTTGGGAAACATATAAATCCTGTTTGCTTTGCCTGCTTCCTCAACAGGGAAGACTTGAACCACATACTATTTAATTCTATCTTTCCAGTTACTTGAGGAAAAAAAAAGTTTAATTATCTGAAACATCAGTAGTCTGGCATATGGATCTATCCCAGTGTTTTTGAGCACTTTCTTCAAAAGTAGTCTCTGGAACCCTCAGGAAAGTCGTTCACAAACTCCCTTAAGAAACACTAATTGAAAACACTAAACTCTATAATAAAATGTATTAAATTATGAATTATCACTGTAAATGAGAATTTTTTAGTATAATTGTTAAAAGTAATTTTCAGTTATTAAAATAAAATCATACAACTTAAAATTTCTTTTCTAATTTTTTATTTTCAGTCTCTGTGATTGAAAACTCTCTAGCTTGCCTGTACAAAAGCAGTGTCAGGGAACAAAACATGTGTCATCTTGCTTCTAATTTAATGCGTGGTTTCTGTAGCAAAGAGACTGACCTCTGGTTTCACCCCTGCCTATGACTGGGTATGCACCTGCATAAGTAACTTCAATTCTGTTTCATTTTCTCTCATCAAAAATGACAATGAGTCAGGTTAAATAATGTATAAAGACTTGTGATAGGCCAAATAATACTCCCTAATAATATCCCAGTCCTCATCCATGGAAACAGTGAAAGTCAACCCACATGGCAAAAAAGGGCTCTGAGGATGTGATTAAGTTAAGGATTCTGGATGAAGAGATTATTCTGTATCATCCAAGTGGGGCTTAGGTGGAATCACCAATTTTTTTTTTATAAGAGGGATATTTGATTTGGAAGAGACAAAGACAATGTGCCATGGAGGAATGCAGCCACACAGAATGATGCAACCACAAGCCAAAGAACACCAGCAGCCACTAGAAGCTGGAAGAGGCAAGGAAGGGAGTCTCCCTGGAGCCTCCCAAGGGGTGATGGCCTTGCTGATACCTTGCTTTCAGCCCAGTGATGCTATTATACTTTCAAACTGTGGACTTCCAGAACTGTGAGATAATAAATTTCTGTTGTTTTAGACCATCAAGTTTGCAGTAATTTGTTACAGCAGCTATAAGAAGTGAGTAGAGGACCCTTCCAGCTTTAAAATTGTATGGGTGGCAAAATAAATTGAAGATGTAAAAATCAATAAGTGTTTGGAATAACCTGCTTTTTCTAGCTAAAATTCTAAAGCATAACTGAGCATTAAAAGCTCTGGGCTTCTTGACATCTGTGACTCTGATTGGTTGAGAGACTGGCTCTGATTTTCTTACTTAATATGAATGATTGTTACTTGAAAAAGAAAAGCAGTCATTTGCTACTAGTCTGTAACTCACCTAATCGCTTCTTCTGATCCTCTTCCTTTGACTACTAATTTTTAGTATTACTCAGCGTTCAACCATGAGTAATATTCTCTTCTATTTTTACTCATTCAGTCTAACTGATCCTATCTATTCCCATAGCATTAAATGCCTTCTGAATTCTGATAGCTTCCTGACTTACATATCTGAACTTCAGATTAACAAATCCAATTGAGGGATTCATTGCTCCTCTTGAATAACTAACAGCATCAGAAATTTAAATTGTGAATTAAAAAGACTCGCTTTTCTACTTGCACACTTCTATCTGTTTTAGTAAGTGGAGCCTCCATCTACCAAGTTGCCCCAAGCAGAAATCTGAGAGTAATCCTCAATTCTTCCTTTTCCATCAGCCAACATGTTGGATTCATCACCTAATTTTGCATATTATGTCTCAAACATATTTTCTGTTTAATCACATCTCTCCATCTCTAGCACTATCATTGTCTCTAGCCAGGACTACCTCCTAGGTGGTCCCCTACTTCCAGTCTTGCCTGTTTCCAATTCATTCTCGGCATGGAACCCAGTTTGGTATTTAGATAAGTTTACTTGCCTGCTTAAACACTCTAATTTTTTAAATAATAAAATCCATGCATGACTTAGTCTTTTGTTTCTCGAAACCCGTCTCAAACTCTCTGTCTTACCTCATACCTATTATAAACACTCAAGCCTTCTCTCAGCTCCTCTAAAACTTCACTTTTTCCTGTCTTTAGGTCTTTAGACTGATATTTCCTTCTGCTTGGAACACTCTCCGAAACTCAGCCCCAGGTATGCATGACTTGTCGTTATGTTTTCAAATTACTCTTTGAGTCTTGGATTTAGCTGAGGGCCCAGAAATTCCAGAAGCAATAAACAGGTTGCCAATATTTTTACCTTTTATGGTGATGTGCTAGACATCTATGCAGAACTTGTAAAGCGGATGATCACGTGTCACTTGTGTACATTTAGCCCAAAATCTCCCTCCATGCCACTCCTGCTTTGAGTTCTAAAGGTTTAAAGTTGAATGAACAGGAGGGAAAGAGTTTCTCTGAAGAAAGCTGATGAAGTGCTGTGGCATTTTTCTCTTCCTTACCCTCTACCCTGAAAAGAAGAGAAGATCAGGTTATTGGCCCTTTACCATGAGCCTATTGAGTAGGTAGTCAAGAGGACTACTCAGAGAGCTTGGCTATATCTCCCAGAGTTTTCAGGAGGTACTGAGATGTTTCCATTCACCCCTAGAAAAGCTTAAAAGTGAGAGATTGTAAGTTACTAGATGCTCTGACCTCAGAGTAAGTAGAGGTGGCTCTATTGAAAAAAAAAGTAAAAGCAAAAACTCTATCTGCAAACACAGAGGGTCTGGGATGGCAAATAGTAAATACTTTCCTTGAACCAGAGTCATATGAAAGGGATTTTCCCCAAGAGGGTAGGTAGCCAAGGAACCACAGGAGTAAAAGGATAAGGATGGGAGGACATGCCACAGAAGCTCAGCCAAATGTATATCTCTCATTGCCATGGTCTGAATGTGTGTGTTGCCCCAAAACGCATACATTGAAGCCCTGACCCCTAAGGTGATGGCATTAGGAGTTACTGCCTAAAACATATGATAGGATCATGAAGGCAGGATCCTCATGAATGGGATTAATACCTTCACAGAAGAGATCTCAAAGAGCTCTCTCTCACCCCTTCCAGCATGTGAGGGCACAGCTAGGAGGTGCCACCTATGAACCAGGAAGTGGGCCCTCACCAGTCACTGAATCGGTTGTCACCTTGGTCTTGGACGTTCCAGCCTTCAGAACTGTAAGAAATACAGTTGTTTATTAGATACCCAGTTTATACCCAGTTTATGGGTATACTGTTATAGCAGTGCAAAAGAATTAAGCACCATGTAAATAAAATGTGCATAAGCAAGTCCCCACAGAACTACTTCAGAAATGAAAACTAGTTTTAAACAATCATAAAAAGCTTCAAAGTCAGATTGCAACAATACTAGTAAATATGATTCCTGTTGCTTATCTACCCTACATTCCACAAAATCATGGTAACACCAGAGGAGAGAGAAGCCACAGCTAGCAAGTGTGTGGAAGAATTGATGAAGAGTGAAGAATCTTCAATTCCGGCCACAACTAAGCAGGCTTTCAGGTTAATGGGGCTTCCAGGAGGGATGATGTCAGTGTGGTAGCCACCAGAATGCTCCTCATAGACCTCCAACTACAGGGAATAAAATTGGCCAAGGCCCCCAGCTGATAAGCTCTGAAATCTCTTGTGACATTTGCACCAAGGCCAAGCTTCTGATTGGCTGGTCCCATCAGTGACCAGAGCACCACAGGAATACCAAGGCAGACCCATTCCTAAAAGACATGGGACTCCGAAGGCTTATTTGGGCCCAGGTACTCCCCAGTGGCTTTGTCAAATCTTTAACCCACATTGACATCTAGAATGCTTTTATCCAACTTTTCTTACAAGTTTTCTTCACTCTAGTCAAACTTCAATTCTGCTGACAGCTCTCCTTTTCCTACTCTGTACCCATTTTCTCTCACACATGGCTTCCCTTGCAAGTTTAATCTTGTCTTAGTACGTGTCTCAAGGAATGCAAACTAACCTAGTGGGATATAGGTTTAAAATTAACTTTTATGTTAATGTTATGTGGTGTATTAGTCAGGGTTCTCTAGAGGGACAGAACTAATGGAATATATATATATATATATATATATATATATATATATATATATATTTAAAACCTTTTAAGAGCTTTCCCTTGTACTCAGAAGAATATCCTCTTCACAGGTTAAAAGCCTGTAGGTCCAGACTTCTCACTCTACTTTTTCTGTTGTGTACTCTGCTGAGCTCATTGGCCTCATATGTCTGTCTTGAAAGCCCTGTTTCACTGCAAACCCTGTTCTTTTCTCTGGCGATGCCTTCCCTGTGGTCTTCACTTTGTGGGCTCAACTCAAATGTCATTTCTTTTAAGAGGGAGGACTTTCCTGACCATGACCTAAAAAGGCACTGTCTCCAAAGCTCTGTCATGGTGCCCTGATTACTTTGTTCGTTGCATTCAACAGTAAACAAAATTATCTTTTTTTAAAAAATTGGTTCACTTGTTTATATTGTGTCTCTTTAGTTGGAATGTGTTATGAGGGAATGGATTCCTTCTGATTCCTTTACAGCTCTGCACCAGAACATAGAATAGTTCGTGGCTCATATTAGGGACTTAATAAATATTTAGAGAATGATACCTAGAGTGACTGTCGGTCAGCAATGGGAGTCTATTCTATTAAGACTGAAGACCATGCATTTGCTATAGTACCAATTGATGGAATTATGACAATTTAGGATCCTACATGGGAAAATGAAGATGGGATCACATTGATTGAAAGTGGTCATTTTGCCAAATGGGTGCAACAGAAAGATAACAGGATAAGGTTATGAGTGACAGAGAGGAGCATCACCATCTTGGACAAGCACTGCCATTCTAAAGTTCCCCTTGATCAAAAGCCACCTAAATCCAAAGGGCATCAGCCTAATGGCTAAGGTCAACATAACCAAAAACCATAAATGACATCTCCAACCAGAAACATTCCAGTCATAAGATAAAGCCCTCCCCAACCAGAGACATGCAAGCCCTGAGATAACCTCCCTGTTGGCCAGACAAATCTAAGCCCCAAGATAACCTCCCCTCTGGCCAGAGACATTCCAATCCCACCATATACTTCTCCCCAACACAACACATTCTAAGTCTGTGATATCCTCTCTCACCAATAAATACTCTTAGTCTGTAAGAGAGTGCTCCTGACCAAAATCACTCAGAAACCCCTCTCATATTTATTCTCCAAAATAAACCTGTCTTTGACTGTTGAGCTTCTTTTCATGTTTCTTTCCTCTTTCTTTAACTCTTACAATGAGAAGTATTGGCAAGAAAAAAGCTGAACAGTAGAAAAGGGGGAGGCACAGCATGGAGGATGATGTGGATATATGATTTCCAGAATTATTAGTCAAAGCAGTGTATTGCTGTTGAGGGTGGGAAGAAAAGAGTGGGAAGGCAAAATGATGTAGATCTCTCCAAATGTACACATTCTACATTGAATGATTATTGGATTTATGGCTAAAGCATAGCATGGGTGGACAACAGGTAATGTTAATATTGATAATGTCATTTGTAATTTCCTGGCCTCTACTAAGTTCAGGAAAGATTAGCAGTCTCTGATGCTTGAAGAAGATAGTCTTGGAATTCTGTAAAAGGAATAAACATTGGTCAGCTTGTGAATTTCTAATTAGCACCTAGTTGTTTTGGTAGGACACCATAGTACATTATCATTCAAGCTGTCTTGATAAGTTCAATTCTTGGCTTCCTCCAGCCCCTATGGAAATGCATTTTGCTAGAATAAATTCTTACTTGTGGCTGCAATTGAATCAATCAATGCAGCTCCAGCCTTTTCCTGTTATAATTGTGTTTGTCTGGTCAGTTTACAAAAATGAGCTTTGAAGTCATATGTGCTTAGGTGAAGATACAGCTGACAGATCGTTTGTGAGGTTAACAGTGAAGAAGCACGGAGAAATAGAGAGAAGAATCAAGAATGTGGTCCTTGACTTCGCCTGTTGGGAATTAAAAAATAAAAATAAAATAAAGGAAAAGACCCAAACAATACAAAGTGCCCAGAATCTAAGAGAAAGAACTGAATGAGACATAGATTTTTTTCTTTTTAATCTTACTATCACTTTCAGGTGACTGAAGTACAATTTACTTTACCAGAAGAAGTAATTAACTAAATGTATTCTGGAGGAATCTCGGCGTTCATGTATTATTGAAAATGAGTAATTTCTTTCTGTCTTGTAGTATCAGGCCCAACAAATTGTATAGAAATGAGGAAAACAAGAAATGTCATTAAATACATTGAACTGGTTAAAGCAGCAGTTTTTGAACTGTGTTCCAGGGTCAGAGGCCACTTGCAGAAGGGCAAAGCAGAGGCAACTTGAACTAGATCAGCTCCATTTTTTGTCTATTTCATTCATAGAGAGACAACATGAGATTAATTTAAAAACAAACTTCTGTTCTAAAATAAAGTAGAAAATCATTTGTCTTCTAAGAATAGAAAAAAACAGAACATAGCGAAAATGTACCACATCACTATTTTCAAATATAGTATATATCAATAAAAGTAATATTTTAAATTTCTTAGTCCTTATATATGAAGTCTTGTCATATATTTAATTTAGTCATTTTTGGACAAAAAGGAAGTAAAGAAAAAAGAGAAGGGAGGGAGGCTTGATTTGAATTCCAGTTTCAATTTTATTTTTCAGGTTTTAATTAATTCCTTGACAGTATCTCTTCAAGTATATGACTACATGAAAATAAATGTTAAATCTATTTTCATATTTAAAACAAATATTGTTTTATATTTTAAACATATGATATTATGTTTTCTTTTACATAAGTCTAATAAAGCATTGTTTTTATTTTGTGTGTGTGTGTGTGAAAGAGTCTTGCTCTGTTGCCAGGCTGGAGTGCAGTGGTACAAGCATAGCTCACTGTAACCTCAAACTCCTAGTCTTAAGCGATCTTTCCACCAGAGCCTCCTAAGGAGTTGGGACTACAGGCACCACCACTATGCCCAGCTAATTTTTAAAATTTTTAGTAAAGATGAAGTCTCACTATGTTGCCCAGGCTGGTCTCAAACTCCTATGCTCAAATGATCCTCCCACTTCAGTTTCCCAACGTGTTGGGATTACAGGTGTGAGCCACTACATCCAGCCTAAAAATAATTTTTAAGTTGTCTTTAAAAAGGAAATTTCTAAGTGAAATTTCAGATTTTCAGTTAGAATCTAAGTGATCCTAAGATGTGACTAGAACATACTAGGCCTTTTATACATATTGGTTAAATAAATAAATAATAAAATTTCAGGGAAAGTTATAAAACTATAATATCACCCATACATTCAAATATAAAATAATTGATAATATTTTGTGATAACATATATTTCTATGCATTGTCAATAAAGATTTTACCTTTCTTTTGGTTCTCAAGAAAAGGACTAATTTTGTTCTCTCGTTTTTAAATTGACATAAAATTCACGTAACATAAAATTAATCATTTCAAAGTGTACAATTCAGAGCATTTAATACATTCACAATGTTGTGCAACCTCCATCTACATATCAAATTCTAAAACATTTTCATCATCTCAAAAGAAAAGAATAGCCATTAAGAAGTCACTCCCTATTCTGTGCTCTCCTCAGCCCTCGACAACCACAAATTTGCTTTCCAGCTCCAAGCGTTTGTCTAGTCTTGCTATTTTATATAAATAGAATCATATATGACTTTTTGTATCTGACTTCATTTAGCATGTTTTTGAGCTTCAACCATGTTGTAGCATGTATCGGTACTTCATTTCTTTGATTACTGAGTAATATTCCATTGTATGTATATACCACAATGTTTTTATTCATTCATTTATTGATAGCCATTTGGGCTGTTTCCATCTTGTGACTGTTATAAAGAGAACTGTATGACCATTCATATACAAGTGTTTACTCAAGTACCTGTTTTGAAATTTTTAGGGCACATACCTAAGAGTGGAATTGCTGGGTCATATGACAATTCTATTTTTACAGTTTTGAAGAACTGTCATATTTTATCACAGTAGCCGCACCATTTTACATTGCCCTCAGCAACGTATCAGGGGTTCAATTTCTCCAGATCCTCACCAACACCTGTTATTTTCCATTTGGTTATCTTTTATCAAACATTTCTGTGATTAAATATAAATCATTGTTTTTTTGAGACTGGGTCTCACTCTGTCACCAGGTTGGAGTGCAGTGGCACAATCTCTGCTCACTGCAACCTCTGCCTTCTGGATTCAAATGATTCTCATGCCTCAGTCTCCCAAGTGACTGGGATTACAGGCATGCACCACCACTCCCGGCTAATTTTTGTATATTTAATAATGTTGTATTTTCGTATTTTGCATTTTTGTAATTTTGGGGTTTCACCATGTTGGCCAGGATGACCTCGATCTCCTGACCTTGTGATTTGCCCGCCTCGGCCTCCCAAAGTGCTGGGCTTACAGGTGTGAGCCATCATGCCTGGTCTAATCATTGATTTTATAGGGCAACAAATTGCTTAAAAGTTTTCCTTTTTAATATAGTTTCTCTGCTATTTTTTTCAAAATTGAATTCCTTATTCTTCTTCATCCAGTGTATATAAAATAACAGTTTCTGGCTTTATTAAGGCCCAGATGTAAAACATTCTATCATTACACTGTGGGGACTTGCTTTCTTTAAGGGAAACACCGAAATTCGTTAGAAGACCAAGTAACATTCACAGTCGTTTTTAAAACTTCCTGCTCCGTTGCCATAATGCCATATTTTCCTTTTTTACTGTTTTTGGTGTGGAATATCTAGGTCAGTGATAGCGAATGTTGAAAGAAAGCAGAGGACAGAAACACAAAGTTTAGAATTAGAAAATATTTAGAAAAATCAATTTAAGCAAGTATGTGGATACTATATACTGTTTCACATATGCACACCAAATTATTTCATAGCACAAGAAAATGGAAGTCTTAGAACAATGAAAACATGGATATTTTGACCTATCTTTGGACATTTTACCATTACTTTATGCGATTTCACTGGTACTTTTGCTTGATGTTCATATAGTGTTAGTTTTCTGCTCCATCGTTACTCTATCATCTAGAATCGTTTGTTTGGGTTACTCTAGTGTGGCCACAAATCAGTTTAATACATTTCTAGTCAAGCAGCGATCAGTAACATGCCACCTCCAAGCATTGTAAATCATCACCAAATAGACAATTTTGACAAGCTATTCCCAAGAAATTTCCATGCTATGTTTTGTAACAGGTGGTAGTCCACCAGATCACAGTTTAGGAACGTAAACCCAAAAGTAAGAATGAAAAAAAGGCAAATAATAGATGAGAGTGACTAAGCATAGGATAAAACCTTTAACAATTGGAAGTATTGGAAGATTATGAAAAACATGAACACACGAGGGAAACAGACTATAAGGAAGATGGTCTCAGAAAGAGAAGTTAAAAAGACTATACTGCATGGTGAACAATGTAAATTAAATTATGATAAATAGGAATTCAGAAAATGGCAAAGGGGAAAACACATAGCATTTGGTGGATTTTGCCAAGAAATTGGGAAGAATAGAGAACATAAAGCCCAATGTAGCAAGGAAAAAAAAAGGCAGGAAACATATACACAAAGTGGCACACACACACACAAAGCAATAATTCCTAAAAAATATAGTTTATTGATATGATGCATGCTTTCTATGTAGGATGCTTGGGATTTCACTCTCATCATAAACTGTTTATGTATACTTACAGGGGGTCAACAAATATTTGTTGTTTCTGCAAGAAAGTCAGACATGCTATAGGACATTTACATATGTATAGGATATTTACATGTGTAAAACACAAAAAAGCATTTATATTTTTCTTCTTCTAACCTGCAGAATCACATTAATTTGTGCTTGTTTATATTTCCCAAATGCGTCTTTCCCCTAGACAGAATGGTGTGCCTTTACTTCATGATGTACTTACCAGAAAATAATAGCAAGTATGTTGTGGTGTGAGAGTGGAGGACAAACACACATGGGAACCCTCTCTAATGGGGTTTTTCCTCTACTCTCACACAACAGCAATCATCAACACAGAAAGAAACTTCTGTGACCAAACACATGGGGATCTTTCCCCACCACCAAGCAACAGACACCAGCCGGGTGTCCTCCAGTTCAATTCTGACGCTATCTACCTGGAGACAGTGTCAGATCCCACACCAGTCCCAATCCGGGGACTCCGGAACCTCTGACTGACTGGCTTCAAGATGGGGTCCCCAGAACCCCCTTTTTGGGTTGATTAATTTTCTAGAACGGCTCACAGAACTCACAGAAACTACTTACATTTACTATTTATTAAGAAGGATATTTTAAAGGATAGAGATAAACAGCAGGACGAAGAGACACATAGAGCGAGGTCTGGGAGGGTCCCCAGCACAGGAGCTTCTGACCCCGTGGAGTTGAAGTGTGCCAACTTCAGCAGAGGTCAGAAGGGAGGGGTGCCTCCTGGCACTTGGACTAGTTCTTCTACTTCACCTTGCTGTCAGCCTCCATGTGTTCAGCTGTCTAGAAGCTCACTGAACCTTGTCCTCTCGTGTTTTTAATGGCCGCTTCAGGATATCAGCATTCCTTCCCCCAGGGCATAAGGTGGGATCCTCTCATGGGAGGGCCTTAAGACCCACAATCAGAAATGCAGAGGAACAATAAAGTCCTGCCATGGGGCAGGTGAAAGGAGGGCGGGAGAGAGATTCTGCTTTCTAAGGCTTACCCCTGAGGCCTAACATATCCAACATTCTAAAAGAAGACTGTAACCAGGGCTATGGGAGTTAGGAACCAGGAACTGTGGCTGAAAACCAATGTTTTATAATAACAGCACTGCAGGTAAACTACATTAACATAACCAAAGAAAAGGTTGTTTCTTTAAAAACTCCTGTTAGGAGAGGTAAGCTGGACTTCAGAAGTGGAAAGTGAGTTCCCAAAGGTTCGCTCTCCTTGACTCAGAGTCCTGCAGAGGTCCTGGGGACGACAGACTTTTTTGCTGCTGCCTCCTATCACAGCTTGGAGGACCTGCAATCAAAGAAAGAAGGGATGTTGCCTTAACTCCTGTTCAAGAGGAAGACAAAGATGCCTCTGTTCTTGCTTCTGCCCAAGTGGCGGCTTGTCGGCTCGGTTATGGAAACCCTGCCTAGAAGGAAGGCATATTTGAGGCCAGACTCTGGGTAATCAGAGATTTGAGCTTTTGTGACATTAGAACCTTTAAGTAACAGCTCTGATTTGATTGGTATAATGTGCCCTCCTAAACTGTGTGGTTATATCTTCTTTTGGTGAAGACACTGAAGCTGGCTTTGTGGTAGATACTGTTCTAATGTTACTCTTGTTCACCTAATGTTTGTGAGTTTCAGAATAGAACAAGAAAAAGACACAAGGACAGAATGTCTATGTCAAAAAAAAAAATGACTGAGTAGCTTTTTAAATAGAGAATGAAAAAATATTGGAGAATTGGACAAGAGTGGAGTGGTGATGAATGCATTAAACATGTTTGCAGAAGAGCCATGTAGCTATTAAAAATGCTTCTGTGGAAACAGGCATGCTACGAAAAGTTCAAAAGAAACTGCACTATCAATTATCTAGAATTTAAATACAAAATTATGTTTATATACCAAATAAATTCATTTTTATTAGCCAGTTTAAATAAAATATGTCCCCAAATATAATGATTAGATAGTCACATAAAATAAATTATGTTATAGCCATTTTGGTTTTCTAAAATTATTTTCTTCATTTTAATTTCATTTATTTCTGCCCTGATCTTTATTATTCCTTTCCTTCTACTAACTTTGTGTTCATTTTGCTCCTGCTTTTCTAATTCTTTTGTTGTTGTTGTTGTTGTTGTTATTTTGAGAGGGAGTCTCACTCTGTCACCAGGCTGGAGTGCAGTGGCACGATCTTGGCTCACTGCAACCTCCAACTTTTGAGTTCAGGCGATTCTCCTGCCTCAGCCTCCTGAGTAGCTGGGATTATAGGCATGCACCACCATGCCCAAATAATTTTTGTATTTTTAGTAGACAGGGGGTTTCAACATGTTGGCTAGGATGATCTCAGTCTCCTAATCTTGTGATCTTCCTGCCTCGGCCTCCCAAAGTGTTGGGATTACAGGCATGAGCCACCGTGCCTGGCCTCTAATTTTTTAAGGTGCATTCTTAAGTTATTTATTTGAAGATTTTTTTTTCCTTTTTGATGTAGGCACTTATAAATTTCCCTCTTAGTACTGTTTTGCTGTATTCTTCAAGTTTTTGGTATATGTGTTTCCATTATCATTTGTTTTAATGAATTTTTAATTTCCTTCTTAATTTATTCATTAACCCACTTGTAGTTCAGGAAAATTTCTGTGTGTTTTGTATAGTTTCCATAATTCCTCTGGTTGATTTCTAGTTTTATTCCTTTGTGTTCAGAGATATTATTTCACATTTTTTCAATGTTTTGAGACTTGTTTATGCCCTAACATATGGTCTAGCCTTAAGAATTATTCAGGTACTGAGGAGAAAGATGTGTATTCTGCAGCCTTTGAATGAAATTTTCTTTAACTGTCTTTTAGGTCCTTTTGTTCTGTAGTGCAAATTAAGTCTGATGTCTCTTTGTTGAGTTTCTTTCTGGGAGAACTGTCCATTGATGAAAGTGGGGTGCTGAAATCTCCAGTTGTTGTATGGAGGCCTATCTCTTAATTTAGCTTCAATAATATTTCCTTTCTATATCTAAGTGCTTCAGTGTTGGGTGCATATATATTTACAATTGTTATATTCTCTTACTACATGATTCCCATTATTATCATATAATGTGCTTGTCTTTTTCTTTTCTTTTTTTTTTTTTTAACAGTTTTCAACTTGAAATCTCTTTTGT
>CAUYLG010051461.1:0-90291 GCA_963573385.1 Cacajao melanocephalus | reverse complement strand
AAAAAAAAAAAGCAAAGTAAAGGAATAAAGAATGGCTACTCCATAGGCAGAGCAGCCTGAACTTGGGATTTTTATTTTATTTTATTAGAGGTTAGGCCTGGCGCTGTGGCTCACGCCTGTAATCCTAGCACTTTGGGAGGCCAAGGCTGGTGGATCACGAGGTCAGAGGTTTGAGACCAGCCTGACCAACATGATGAAACCCCGTCTCTACTAAAAACACAAAAAAATTAGCCAGGCATGGTGATGGGGGACTGTAATCCCAGCTACATGAGAAGCTGAGGCGAGAGAATTGCTTGAACCCTGGAGTTGGAGGTTGCAGTGAGCCAAGATCGTACCAATGCAGTCCAGGCTGGGCAACAAAGTGGGACTCCATCTTGGAAAAAAAAAAAAAAAAGAGATGAGGTCTTGTCATGTTGCCCAGGCTGGTGTCATACCCCTGCCCTTAAGGGATCTTCCTTACTAAGTCACCTAGCTGGGATTATAGGCACAATCCACCATGCTCCATCTGAACCTGGAATATTTTATCATACCAGAATTTAAGAAAGCTGTCAGAGATTGCTGGAATTATTTCACAAAGACATCAATGCCAAATTAAAAGAGCTCTCATTGCCACAATGAACCATTTGAGTACCAAAAAAATCATTATTAAAACAAATCAAAACATTAGCTGTAGTAACATTCATGTGCAGGTACAGATACTAAAAAAAAATTAGTCACCTTTGGAGACACTTAGGATACCACTTTATTCTGAAAACAAGCAAATAACGGGAAAGAGGTAAGACTCAATCATTTTCCTGCTTTTCTTGTACAAATTTTCTATTCATTTATTTTTTGTGACAGTGTCTTTCTCTGTGATCATGGTTTACCATAGCCTTGACTTCCCTCCAGTCTCAAGTGATCCTCCCTCCTCAGCCTCCTGAGTAGCAGGGACCCTATATGCGAGCCACCACATTCAACGAATTTTAAAATTTTTTGTGGAGATGGGGTCTCCCTTTGTTGCCCAGGGTGGTACAAATTATTCTGGCCAGGTGTGGTGGCTCACACCTGTAATCCCAGCACTCAGGGAGGCTGAGTGGGTGGATTGCTTGAGCTCAGGCGTTTGAGACCAGCCTGGGCAACATGGTGAAACCGTCTCCCCCCAAAATACAAAAAATTAGCTGGGCACGGTGGCCTGTGCCTGTAGTCCCAGCTACTAAGTGGGCTGAGATGGGAGTCTCACTTGATCATGGGAGGTGGAAGTGAGCCGAGATCTCCCCACTGCACACCAGGCTGGGTGACAGTGCACTCCCCATCTCAAAAAGAAAATTACTATTTTTTTTTTGAGGTGGAGTGTTCACTCTTGTTGCCCAGGCTGGAGTGCAGTGTCGCCATCTCGGCTCACTGCAACCTCTGCCTCCCTGGTTCAAGCAATATTCCTGCCTCAGCCTCCCAAGTAGCTGGAATTACAGGCATGTGCCACCACATTTGGCTAATTTTTTTTTTTTTTTTTTTTTTTTTAGTAGAAACAGGGTTTCACCATGTTGGTCAGGTTAGTCTCCAACTCCTGACCTCAGGTGATCCACCCGCCTCAGCCTCCCAAAGTGCTGGGATTACAGGGGTGAGCCACTGTGCCTGGCTGAAAATTAGTTTTTAGGGTATTCAAATAATTGATCAAGAAAGAATTCCAGTTAATAAATGCTGAGTAAGTGATGGAATTGGAATGAACTGCAACAATAATCGGCTAAAACTCTTTGGTGAAAAGTGAATGGTGAACATTGTAAAGGAAGAATCAGGCTGACAATTCCATAAATTAACAAGAGAAACAACCAGACATTGTGTGCCTCTGATACAATAGGAAGTATTCTTGCCACCTATGAAGTTTCCTGCCATTGAAGTGAACTTTAATCTAGTCAGGCCTCTAGATCAGCACTGTCCAAATAGAACTTTCTGCAATGATGGAAATATCTTTGTGTACTGTCCAATACTGTAGTCATTAGCCACATGTGATTATTGAGTGCTTGGCTAGTGAGATCAAAGAACTAACTTTTTAATTTTAGTTAAATTTTAATTAATTTCATTTATTTATTTTTTAAGATAGTAGCTCACTGCAACCTCTGTTTCCCAGGTGCAAGCAATACCCCACCTCAACCTCCCTAGTAGCTAGGATTACAGGCATGCGCCATCATGACAAACTTTTTTTTTTTTTTTTTTTGAGATGGAGTCTCACTCTGTCGCCCAGGCTGGAGTGCAGTGGCACGATCTTGGCTTACTGTAACCTCTGCCTGCTGGGTTCAAGCAATTCTCTTGCCTCAGCCTCCCGAGTATCTGGGACTACAGGCATGCGCCATGATGCCCAGCTAATTTTTTGTATTTTTAGTAGAGACAGAGTTTCACCATGCTGGCCAGACTGGTCTTGAACTCCTGACCTCCTGATCTGTCCGCTTTGGCCTCCAATTCCTGACCTTAAGTGACCTCAACCTCCCAAAGTGCTGGGATTACAGGCGTGAGCCACCACACCCAGCTGTCAGTGCATCTCTTGATCTACTAATTCACAGAAAATACAGAGGATAAAGGAATATGTTAAATGGCAACATGACTCAGGGTAATGTGTAGACCTTGTTTGGATCTTTATTCAAGCAACTGAACTGTAAGGGTATTTGAACTGTAAGGGGTATTTGAACTGGATAATTCATAATATTAGAAACATATATATATATATTTTGAGATGGAGTCTCACTCTGTCGCCCAGGCTGGAGTGCATGGCTCAATCTCGGTTCACTGCAACCTCCATCTTCTGGGTTCAAGTGATTCAGCTGCCTCAGCCTCCCAAACAGGGAGAGAATGCCTTAGTAAATATCTTTATACATATTTAATTATTAATGTCTGATAGTTATTTTGTAGAATATTTTAAGAAATGAATTTGCACAGTAAGTAGAGCAGGCACTTAAAAATATATGTACAGTACATATAAATGCTTTTTTTGTTTGTTTGTTTGTTTGGCCTCCTGCATTCAAGCAATTCTCCTGCCTCAGCCTCCCAAGTAGTTGGGATTACAGGAGCCAGCCACTACACCCAGCTAATTTTTGTATTTTTAGTAGAGACAGGGTTTCACCATGTTGGCCAGGCTGGTCTCAAACTCCTGACCTTGTGATCCACCCACCTCGGCCTCCCAAAGTGCTGGGATTACAGGCGTGAGCCACCACTCCCGGCGGTTTGGGTTTTTTTGAAACAGGCTCTCACTCTGTCACCCAGGCTAGAGAGTAGTGGTGCGACCACGACTCACTGCCCCCTTGACTTTCTAGGTTTAAGGGATCCTCCCACCTGCTTCAGCCTCCTGAGTAGCTGGAACTACAGGCACATGCTACCACACCCGGCTAATTTTTTTCTATTTTTCGTAGAAACAGGGTCTCACTATGTTGCCCAGGCTGCTCTCCAACTCCAACTCCTCCCACCTCAGCCTCCCAAAGTGCTGGGATTACGGGCGTGAGCCACTGCGCCCACATTCACTGTTTACATAAGTAGAGTCGTATTATATGTATATTGTTCTCCAACTTTGCCTTTTCATTTCATGTGGCTTAGCTATCTTTTTTTTTTTTTGAGATCTTTCCTCTGCCCCCAGGGGTTCTAGCAATTTATTTTTTCCATGTGGCTTAGCTTAGGATATAATATATAGGGGACCACTGTATTCTTTTTAGAAGTTGCATAGTATTCCATAAAATAAACTGATATATCATGTTTTTAAATACCAAGTTTTATTTTAATCTTCATTTTTTAACACATTTTTATGATGGAAATTTTCAAACATGAACAAAAATAGAAAGAATCCTGTATGAAGGAAAGAATCCTATGATGAACAACCATATACCCATCACCCAGCTTTAACATTTATCATTATGTAGTCAATCTTATTTCATATATTCCTTTAAAAAATTTTTTTTTCTTTTTCTGAGGATACGCCAAGTAAATTTCATATATTCCTTTCCACTCTCGTTTCTTCTCCCTTTTTGCTGGATCGGTTTTTTTTAAAAAGAATCTCAGATAAGTTTGGGCACCATGGCTCACACCTGTAAACCCAGCACTTTGGAAGTCTGAGGCGGGTGGATACAATTGAGGTAAGGAGTTGAAGACTAGCCTGGCCAACATGGCAAAATCCTGTCTCCACTAAAAATACAAAAATTAGCCAGGCTTGGTGAGGAGGGGGAGCCTATAATCACAGCTACTTAGGAGGCTAAGGCAGGAGAATCACTTGAACCCAGGAGGCAGAGGTTTCAGTGAGCCAACATCACACCACTGCACTACAGCTCGGATGACAGAGTGAGACTCAGTCACAAAAATATTTTTTTTAATAAAAAATGAAGCCTGGCCAACATGGCGAAGCAGGTGCCTGTAGTCCTAGCGATTTGGGAATCTGAAGTATGAGAACTGCTTGAACCTGGGAACTGGAGGCTGTAGTGAGCCAAGATTGAGCCACTGCACTTCAGCGTGGGCAACAGAATGAGACTTGTCTTAAAATAAATAAATAAAATAAAATAAAATAGAAAATCCCAGATGCATCATTTCACCTACAAATACTTCAGTATGGATCTTTAAAAGATAACAATTTTTAAGCATAACCACACGCCATTATAGCACAAATCAGAATTTCAAGTAATTATTGGCTGAGTGTGGTGGCTCATGCCTGTAATCCTAACACTTTTGGAGGCAGAGGCAGGAGGATCACCTGAGGTCAGGAGTTCAAGACCAACCTGGCCAACATGGTTAAACCCTTTATCTACTAAAAAAAAAAAAAAAAAAAAAAAGGGCCAGGAACAGTGGTTCATGCTTGTAATCCCAGCACTTTGGGAGGCCGAGGTGGGTGGATCACTTGAGGTGAGGAGTTCGAGACCAGCCTGGCCAAGATAGCGAACCCTGTTTCTACTAAATGTACAAAAATTAGGTGGGCATGGTGGCAGGCACCTGTAATCCCAGCTACTCGGGAGGCTGAGGCATGAGAATTGCTGGAATTTGTGAGGCAGAGGCTGTAGTGAGCCAAGATTGTGCTACTACACTCCAACCTGGATGACAGAGCAAGACTCTGTTTCAAAAAAAAAAAAAACTGGCTAGTTGTGGTGGCTTACACCTGTAATCTCAGCACTCTGAGAGGCTGAGATGGGTGGATCACCTGAGGTCAGGAGTTCGAGAGCAGCCTGGCCAACATGGTGAAACCCTGTCTCTACTAAAAATACAAAAATTAGCCAGTCCTGGTGGCAGTGCACCTGTAGTCCCAGATACTCAAGAGGCTGAGGAAGGAGAATTAATTGAGCTTGGGAGGCAGAGATTGCAGTGAGCCGAGATCAGGTCACTGCCCTACAGCCTGGGTGACATAACAAATTTACTCAAAGCTTTATGTGACACAGGAGCCCTCAGAAAGAAAGACCGCCCCCCACCCTAAGGCATTATTTCTTACAGGAAAATTATAGAGACGATTTCAGTGTCCATCAAGAGAGGAATGAACAGTTAAAGTATAACATATCCATATTATGTGTTAAAATGTCCAACACATATTTTTTTAAACAATTTTTGTAGGGACAAGATCCTGCTATGTTGTCCAGGTTGGTCTCTAACTCCTGGACTGAAGGAATCCTCCTTCTTAGCCCCCTCAGGTGCTGGGATTATAGGTTCCAGCCACCATGCCCAGCCTTATTTTTGAATATAAAATGCAAGATGAGCAATATGTGAATCACCCACATTAGAAAAATACCAAAGAATCCCAACTATATACTTTTTCTCTCTCTAACATAAAAATAAGTTTATTTATTTATTTGTTGAGACAGAGTCTGGCTCTGTCACCCAGGCTGGAGTGCAGTAGTGCAATCTCACTGCAACCTCTGCCCCCAGGGTTCTAGCAATTCTCCTGTTTCAGCCTTCAGAGTAGCTGGGATTAAAGGCACATGCCACCACACCCGGCTAATTCTGTATTTTTACACAATTAAGACGGGGTTTCACCAGGTTGGCCAGGCTGCTTTCAAACTCCTGACCTCAGGTGATTCATCTGCCTCGGCCTCCCAAAGTGCTCGGAGTACAGGCATGAGGCACTGCATCTGGCAAAAAATAAGTTTAAAATGATACACACAACTATAATCGTGCTTACCGCTAGGGAATGGGAAGGCAGAGATGGAAAGAGCTGTATTTTCACCTTTTGCTTTGTAGAGGTCTATATAAAAATTTTTTATATTTTTATTTTGAGATGGCGTCTGGCTCTGTTACCCAGGCTGGAGCACAGTGGCACAATCTCCGCTCACTATAACCTCCATCTCCTGGGTTCAACAGATTCTCCTGAGGCCTATATAATTTTAATTAAAAAAAGAGTGAGCATCATAACATTTATAAAATCTGAGAAAAACACCACGTGTTTTCTTTTCTTTCTTTCTTCTTTTTTTTTTTTTTTGGAGACCTCTGCCTCCCCGATTCAAGCGATTCTCCTGCCTCAGCCTCATGAGCAGCTGGGACTACAGGCACGTGCCACCACACCCAGCAAATATTTGCATTTTTAGTAAAGATGGGGTTTCACTATTTTGGCCAGGATGGTCTCGATCTTTTGACCTCAAGATCCGCCCACCTCAGCCTCCCAAAGTGCTGGGATAATAGGCGTGAGCCACCGTGCCCGGCCAGTACTGGGCGTTTTCTTAACCGCTTGATTCTATGAGCTCATATGCAGACTACAGGCCTGAAATGTTAAAACCACAAATGTGGCCGGCACGGTGGCTCATGCCTGTAATCCCAGCACTTTGGGAGGACGAGGCAGGCGGATCACGAGGTCGGGAGTTCGAGAGCATTCTGGCTAACACGGTAAACCCTCATCTCTACAAAAATACAAAGAAAATTAGCCGAGCGTGGTGACTCGCGCCTGTAATCCCAGCTACTCGGACGCTGAGGCAGGAGAATCGCTTGAACCTGAGAGGCGGAAGTTGCGGTGAACGGAGATTGCGCCACTGCACTCCAGCCTGGGCGACAGAACAAGACTCCGTCTCAAACCAAACAAAAAACCGACAATGTACTTATTTATATAACATTAGCAATGGCTCCCATATAGTTCAGGCTCTGTACAGAACTGCATTCAAATAATCACGGTCAAGAATGCAGAAAGATGCCTGGCAGGTGGCTCGCATCTGCAGTCTCAGGACTTCGGGAGGCCCAGGCAGACGGATCACCTGAGGTCACGTGTTCGAGACCAGCCTGGCCAACAAGGAGAAATCCTATTTCTACTAAAAATACAAAAATTAGCTGGGCATGGTGGCACGTGCCTGTAATCCCAGCTACTCGGAAAGCTGAGCCAAGTTAATCGCTTGAACCCGGCAGGCGGAGGTTGCAGTGAGCCGAGATTTCGCCACTGCTCACCAGCCTGGGCGACAGATTAAGTCTCCATCTTGGGGAGAAAAAAAAAATCCAGAAAGAAAGATACAACAAAACAGTTGAAATTTTTACTTGCATGAGTTCAAAGTCTATTAACATCTTACCCAGTCCTTGTAGTTCCCGTAGAGGCTTTCTTATTATAAATGCCCAAATCTTTCTCAGCGCTCCTCCAACCCCCACTGTTTTCTCAGCCCTGCTGTTAATTCACATAAATGTCCTAAGCCTCTGGGTTTTCTGAAGCAACTGGTCATATTTCTGCATCCCAAAAGACCACAAAACTTGGTTAGTGAAGACTCTTCTTTAGTTGAGGGTGGCGAAGCTTGGCCACATTCACAGATTGAGGGTATCTCTTTCTCCAAAAAAAATTTTTTTTGAGATGGAGTCTTGCTCTGTCGCCCAGGCTGGAGTGTAGTGGCGCGCTGCAACCTCCATCTTCCGGGTTCAAGCGATTCTCCTGCCTCAGGCTCCTGAGTAGCTGGGATTACGGGCGTGCACCACCACGCCCAGCTAATTTTTGTATTTTTAGTAGCGGGGGCGGTGGGGGGGGGTTTACCATGTGAGTTAGGCTGGTCTCGAACTCCTGACCTCGTGATCCGCCCACCTCACTCTCCCACAGTGCTGGGATTACAGGCCTGAGCCACCGCGCCCCGCCCCAAATTTGATTTTGTTAATATTTAGTCCATGTGTATTACAGCAGATTGTCCTAACCTGATTCTATTTTGAGAAAACAAATTAAGTAGGGGGCTGGGAGCGTTGGTTCACGCCTGTAATACCAGCATTTTGCGGGGGCCGAGGCGGGCGGATCAGGAGATCAGGAGACAGAGACCATCATGGCCAACATGGTGAAACCTCGTCTCTACTAAAATACAAAAAATTAGCCGGGCGGGGTGGCGCGCGCCTGAAGTCCCAGCTACTCAGGAGCCTGGGCAGGGTAATCGCTTGAACCCTGGAGGCGGAGGTTGCAGTGAGCCGAGATCGCGCCACTGCACGCCAGCTTGGCAACAAAGCAAAACTCCGTCTCAAAAAAAAAAAAAAAAGTAAGTAGGGGGATTGCTATTATTTGTATTCCTCACTTATTAAATTTGTTTGCTATGTTGACGTCAAAAAAAAAAAAAAAGATTACAGATCTTCAGAACCCCCCAATACCCAGAGGCTGCTGGGGTGCCTTGGTGTTTGTCAAGGTGTAGCTTAAAATGTTAATTCCCATTCGCGATCTCAAATATTCGAATTAAGCCTTCAGTAGTTGTTACAAGTCACCCGCTTTCTTTCCCTAGGAATGTTAAAGATTAAGAGCGGCAGTTAAGTCAGAGCCTGCCCACCCTCTCAGCTCTTAGGGCGATGTCCTTGCTCATTTGGAGACTGATTCAGTCCCTTTTTGGCCCCCAAAGTACATGAAGATGAGGAATTTGGAGATGTTTTCTTAGGAAGAACAGAGCTGTAAAAACATAGTTCCGTAGGTCTGGCTAGTAGCTACATCTTTCCATCCCAACAAAGAATAAGCCGCAATTCACTCTCTCTGGCACCTGAACTTTGGGGTAGCGATTAACTCTGATTCCAAGCCATCAGGCAACTAAAAAAATCGTGAAGTGATTACGCCTGTTTGGAGGCTTGCGGGGCACTAGGGGATGGAGAAAGGTGAATCGATGTGCTCTCTAGCTCATTCCTAGCCTGCTAACCCGCCATGTCTAACATAGCTAAGGGCTGCCGACGCCATTTTGCAGGGTGGGCTGCGCAGACTCTTGGCGGGAGGCCAACGCGCTTGAGCGGGAGAAGACGTGGAAGTGTTGGAGGTGGGGAGCCCGCGCTACGAGTAAAAAGCACGCGTGCGCACAGGCGACGGCGGCGGAGGGGTGGGGCCGGTGTACGAGTGCGCGTGCTCGGTGGGGGCCCGCGGAGTACCTGGAGGAGGTGGGGGGCGAGGTAGAAAGGAGTGGGGTTGAAAAGCGCTTGCGCAGGAGGGCTACGGTAACGGCAGGGGAGGGCTCCGGAGCACGCGCGCGGAGGCGGGACTTGAGAAGTTCTCGCGAGATCTTCAGTGCTTTATATAAGCGCGGGGCGCTTGCGTCCTTTCCCTGGTGTGAGTCCGTCCTGAGCGGCTGAGCAGTGGTCGTTTATCTCCGTCCGCCTTCTCCTCCACCCAAGTGCGTGCCGCCACCCGATGGAAGATTCGATGGACATGGACATGAGCCCCCTGAGGCCCCAGAACTATCTTTTCGGTAACTGCTGGGGAGACCTGGAGCGAGGCCGAGCGGGGCCTGTTGGCGGTGAGGGTGGGGGTGGGGGGCGGGAATCTGGCTGCTGCCGGGTCCGGTGGAGCCTGCCAGACCAGCTAGAGGCCTGAGGGGGTGGGAAGAGCTGCTGGAGCCCTGTATCTGGAGGGATTGAATTCGGGAGGGAGCCGGTGGCGTGAAGGGGTGAGAAGACAAGCGGGCTGAAGAGCCTGTGGCGTGAGCGGTCCGAGACCCAGGGCCTAAGGTAAAGTGGAATCGGCCGTCTGAAAGTTCGGCCGTTGCTGGGGATACGCCGCGGAGCTCCGGCGGTGGTTTATTTCCTAACGGTGTTCATTCGTACGCTTCTAGTCCCAGACCCCCGGGCTGGTGGTCCTGGAGACTGGGTTCACCGGGAAGCATGGGCCTGCTTGTTGAAGAGGGGGATAGATAAATAGCCCGGCGTTGTTCTCCTGTCCCCAGGCCTCAGAGTCTGGAGCTGCGGGACCCGGACTTGACTCGCGTGCTTCGGCCAGTTGCTGGGGGAGGGGAGGCGCGGCGTGAGGAGGCCGCGACTGCTGGGAGCACGTGGTTGCCACGTGGTTGGGGGAGGGAGGGGGGGTGGTGGGCGCTACATCCGGGGCTCACCGAAGTCTTGGCACTCCCTAGCCTGGGATGCTGTGGTTTAGTTGAAGTGGGAAACGTTCGGAGGCTGGTAGCACCAGGATTCTGGAGGTCTTTGTTCAGTGCTTGCAGGATCTAATGTGATGGCAGCTCTATTTTTGAGACCCTTTTCTGTCTCTGCGGTAGGTGGAGCTAGCCCCACTTCAGTGTTGATACTCGTGCCCAGATATAAACTCACTTAACGAAGGTTGTCCTTACAGGCAAAGAGACTTAAGTCTAAACCAAGACGCTTGACTCCGTAAGGTGCTTCGTGAATATTAATGAGGCTTCCGTTTTGGGGGGAGGTCCTCCCATGCCGCCATTTGTGCGGCATTGACCAAACCGCTTTAATAAAAAAACTTGCGGAGTGTTGGGTTTCAATCAAATGAAAATTTAAGACTATTAATTCGCAGAATTTTGGGACCACCACCCCACTCGACTTGCGGTAGCCCTGCCCCAAAAAGGAGAGTCCCACTTGGGTTTTTGATCTCAATAAGCTTAGTTACAGAGCCCTGATCTTTGTGCTATTGAGACTTTGAAATAAGTGCATATCCTACCTCTAAGTTTATCTCGTTTATTATCTGTACTGAGACTTGCTAAATTAAATTTCTGCAAATTTAAATATATGTATTGGTAACGGTTAGATGATATTAAATGGAATCATTTAAAAAAATTTTTCTGACAGTATTTTGAAGAATTTGTCCATTCATGGAATGGGAGTAGACACATCTATTTAAAACATTTAAGGCTTTAATTCCTAGCTATAGCTATTTTGGATAGCTGAGAATTCTGATAAATTTGTATCAATACTTTTTGGTAACTATTGGAAGCAACCCTCCTTGTCTAAAACATAATTTCTGAATTTAGTTTCGGGCCTATGACACTTTGTGTTGCTTTAAAGACTAGTGTGTTGACCCCTGTAGCAAGCTTTGGTTCTTTTACCTTTGTCGTTTTTCTTTTGTGGTAGTAATCCATTCATGTTTGTAACCATTCTCATTTCGAATTTGCCGTTTGGGAGTTTAGGTAGATAAATCAGCTGTTTTAAATAGTGGGAACGTTAATATTGGACATTACGTTTGGTTTCAGATAATTGCTTCAGTTTCAGATATACTAAACCATTGTTTGTATATGTAGAATGATAGTACAATAGAGATGAAATATGGTATGATGAGAAAATGGAATTTATAGTCTTCTATGGGTGTTACTTGTTTGTAGAGATTTCTGTTCAAGAAACCTAGAAACTGATCATTTTGCTTTGCCCTCTGGTAGCTAAAATAGTGAAAAACTAGTTCAAAAGTAAACCTTGACCTTGTTGGTTACCCACACTTAAGTTTCAGTGTTATTTTTCTCCTTGTTAGAGTTGCTTTTTTCTTCATTTACAGGTTGTGAACTAAAGGCCGACAAAGATTACCACTTTAAGGTGGATAATGATGAAAATGAGCACCAGTTATCTTTAAGAACGGTACTTAAACTTTCAAAATAAACTACTTAACCCTACTTTATTTCAGCCTTTTAGTTTCTATTCATGTGGCTTGAGACTTTTCCTTTGCTGACTGCTTATAAAGTACTATTTCTTACACCTGGGTATTGTGTGTACCTCACTGTTTGTACATCTGTGATAAAGAACTTGGCATCTATACCACTCATTTGGTAACCATGTAAAATCCAGTCACACTGTTCTGTACTTATTTTCTTTAGTTGGATTATAAAGCCCTTGTAAATGGCAGTGATAATCTTACATGTCTGCCAGAGACTAGCCTTCTGCTCAACTTTGAAATTGCTCAATAAATATTTGTTAGGTTATCTATCTATATTGTGTGTATGCATATTTATGCATTTCTTAAATTTTCTGAATATGAGAAATTGATTTGCCAAGATCAAAAAACTTGAGGAAAACATTGCACAAATTTGTTTTCCAAAGTAGCGATGCGAGGTTTATACTTGTTTTTTAAAAAACACGTGCTTTATTGCAACTGCTGGGTCAACAGATGGATCGCATATTCAGTGGTGATCCCATAAGATTATTACACCCTATTTTTGATGTACCTTTTCTTTGGCTTTTTTTTTTTTTGAGACAGTCGCTCTGTTACCCAGGCTGGAATGCAGTGGTGTGATCTCTACTCCCTGCAACCTCTGCCTCCTGTGTTCAAGTGATTCCCCTGCCTCAGCCTTCGAAGTAGCTGGGATTACAGGCACGTGCCACCATGCCCGGCTAATTTTTCTATTTACAGTTGAGACGGGGTTTCACCCTGTTGTCCAGGCTGATCTCGAACTTCCTGACCTGGTGATACATATGCCTGCCTTTGCCTCCCAAAGTGCTGGGATTACAGGCGTGAGCCACCATGCCCACCCCTTTCCTATATTTAGATGCACAAATACTATTGTGTTTCGGTTGCTTACAGTAACATACTGTAAAGGTTTGCAGCCTAGATGTGTGTAGTAGGCTATACCATCTAGGTTTGTATAAGCATATGCTTATGATTGTACAAAGATGAAATTGCCTAACAACACATTTCTCAGAACCTAGCCCTGTGGTTAAGTGACGCATGGCTGCATATAATAACATTTGTTGGGGGGGTGTAAAATAGCTGGAACTCAAAAAGTTGAAGTATTTTTTTTTGTTCACAGGTCAGTTTAGGAGCTGGTGCAAAGGATGAATTGCACATTGTTGAAGCAGAGGCAATGAATTACGAAGGCAGTCCAATTAAAGTAACACTGGCAACTTTGAAAATGTCTGTACAGCCAACGGTAAGGGCACTTAAATACTTTTGATATTGTGTTAAGGTTTAATTCTGTTTCAAGGTAGGTTTGGTGTCATTTAGATTGTGTCGGGATAGAAGGTGGTTATCTTCTGTCACTGGAGTTGAATGGTCAACTCATGAACATGGAGGTTTCTGCTGCTTGTTTAGTGGAAAAACAGGTTCACTGGTTTGTTTTATTTGTTTTATGTGTTTGCCTGCAATATTTATTGTACATTCTCTACATGTTTAGTGATGAAAAATTACTTTCTTCTAGGTTTCCCTTGGGGGCTTTGAAATAACACCACCAGTGGTCTTACGATTGAAGTGTGGTTCAGGGCCAGTGCATATCAGTGGACAGCACTTAGTAGGTATGTTATTTTTGTATATTATACTGCTTAGTTTATTCTCTTTAATGCAGATGCTTGGTTCCCAGTTTGGATTCCTTAAAGCATGGGTCGGCCAGGCGAGGTGGATCATAAGTCAGGAGTTCCAGACGAGCCTGGCCAAGATGGTGAAACCCTATCTTCCACTAAAAACAAAAAAATTAGCCGGTCATGGTGGCATGTGTCTGTAGTCCAGCTACTTGGAGGCTGAGGCAGAAGAATCACCTGAACCCAGGAGGTGGAGGTTGCAGTGAGCCAAGATTGCACCATTGCACTCCAGCCTGGGTGACAAAAGTGAGATTCTGTCTCAAAAAAAAAAAAGCATGGGTATAATACTACTGTCTTCATAATAGGTTCAAATATGAATCTAGTAATTTATAATTGGAAAGGACAGATAAATTTTGGGGGGGGGAACAAAATCTTACTCTGTCACCCAGGCTGGAATGCAGTGGCACAGTCACTGCAACCTCTGCCTCCCAGGTTCAAGTGATTGTTCTGCCTCAGCCCTCCCTAGTAGCTGAGACTACTGGCATGCACCACCATGCCCAGATGTGCTTTAATGTTTTAGTAGAAAAGGTTTTGTGGTGTTGGCCAGGCTGATCTTGAACTCCTGGCCTTAATGTGATCTGCCTGCCTTGGCCTCTCAAATTATTACAGGCATCATCCGTTAATGCCTGGCCTAAATTTTTTGATTTTATAGAGACAGTCTTACTCAACAAGGCTGGAGTGCAATGGTGTGATCATAGCTTGCTATGGCCTTGAACTGCTAGTGGGTTCACCTCATCCTCCAGAATACCTGGAACTAGAGGCATGCTACACCACACCTGGCTAATTTTGTGTGTGTCTGTGTGTGTGCAGATGGGGGTCTTTCTCTGTTGCCCAGCTTGGTCTCTTGGCCTCAAATGGTCCACCTTGACCTCCCAAAGTGAGATTACAGGCATGAGCCACTGTGCTTAGGTTTCTTGCAATTAAAACCTGGCAATGAATATTAGGCCCCAAAATACCTTTGTTAAAAAGTTCCTTTTCCCGTTTGCTTTTTTTTTTAATAAATAGAAATCTCAGTATGTTTACTGTATTCTGTCAGTGTTCTTTTGTCTGATTTCTTGCCGAATGAGTTTTATAATCTCAAATAAATTGTATTTTAGCTGTGGAGGAAGATGCAGAGTCAGAAGATGAAGAGGAGGAGGATGTGAAACTCTTAAGTATGTCTGGAAAGCGGTCTGCTCCTGGAGGTGGTAGCAAGATTCCACAGGTAGAGATGGCAATTTTATTACAGGTTTTGTATTATATAGCTTTTAGTATAATGATAAGAGATAAGATCAGCTCTTGTTCATGGTGTGCTTTTTCTTTTAAAAGAAAAAAGTAAAACTTGATGAAGAAGATGATGATGAAGATGATGATGATGATGATGAAGAGTAAGTATTAAGTATGATCTTAGAAACCTGACATAATTCTGGAATCTTAACAGAAAAAAGAAATTTGACATAGTTGTATGCATCAGGATTTTAAGAATCATTTACGAAAAGGAATCCTGTGTAACAGTTATGAAAGGACAAGTAGTTATCTGTTGTCAGTTTAAGTTAATTGAGCTGAGTTGAAAGGATATTGGGTCCAAGAGAGCCTTTACAGAAGGGTAGACTATAGCATTTGTGAAGTTTGATTATGTCCCTTTGTCCTAAAGAAAATTTAGTGGATGTGTTAATATACCCATCAAGTCTGGTATTATTTATCACGAACAGTTAATTAGATTGAGTAGAAAGAAAATCTGACTAAATAGCTCTATATTCATTTCACAAGTTGTTACTGAAGGTTGTTAACTCCCCTAAGGATTTTGGCTTGTGGTTTTATGTAGATCCTTATAGACAAAAATAAGATTTTAAAAGGGATATTAAGATTTTTCTTGGGCTTTAGAATATGGTTGGAAACAGGATTTGATGTCTTTATATTAAACAAGATCAAACTTACATGCACACTGGTATAAGGTACTGTTCATGATTGGTTTTATGTGTGCCAGCATCAGTAATACATTGAATACTTGGTTTTCAGCTTTGTTCCTCAGTTCTGAGATTGGTCCATATGCATTTATTGAAAACACATTAAATAAAATACAAGGAAAAACAGTCTTCTAGAGAGTTCATGAATGATCAGATCAGGAGGGCTGGTGGTTCTTCAAAATCTTTGAGCATGATGATGAAGGCAGAAAACAGGAAAAAGGCTGAAAGCTTAAAAATTGAAAAGTATGACCAGTTGCAGTGGCTCACAGCCCATAATTCTGACACTTTGAGATGGGAGGATCTCTCGAGGCCAGCCAGCCTGGTCAGCATAGCGAGATCCCTCCCGCCCACCTGCCGCCAAGCTCAGAAGAAAAACAAATTCAGAGTAGTTGAATGTCGAACCTACAAAGAAACTCAAACTCAAGGCAGTATTTGACTGTTACTTTTTTCTTTTTTTGAAATGGGGAGTCTGTCTCCCAGGCTGGAGTGCAGTGGTGTGATTTCAGCTCACTCCAACCCCTGCCTCCCAAGTTCAAGCAGTTGCCCTGCGCTCAGCCTCCTGAGTAGCTGGGAGGCACGAGCCATGGTGCCCAGCTAATTTTTTTTTTTTTTTTGAGTTGCGAGTCTCCCAGGCTATAGTGCAGTGGTGTGATCTCCGCTCACTGCTACCTCTGCCTCCTGGGTTCAAACAGTCTCCTCCTTCAGTCTCTTGAGTAGCTGGGATTACAGACGCCCACCACCACACCCAGCAAATTTTTGCATTTTTAGTAGAGACTCTAAAAAAATGGGTATAATTCATGATGTGTTTTTCTGTGTCTGAATTGGGTGTTGATAGGAATGAAAAGTGTACATAATACCAAGGTCCAAATCATGTAAGTTGAATTGAAAAGTGTACTCAGCTATATGCATAGTAGTAAAGGATGCCTTGAGGGAAACAAGTCTATTTTTTTGAGACGGAGTTTTGCTTTTGTTGCCCAAGCTGGAGTGCAATGGTGTGATCTCAGCTCACTGCAACCTCTGCCTCCAGAGTAGCTGGGATTACATGTGGGCACCACCACACCGGGCTAATTTGGCTAATTTCTTGTATTTTTAGTAGAAACGAGGTTTCACCATGTTAGCTGGGCTGGTCTTGAACTCTTGACCTCAGGTGATCCGCACGCCTCAGCCTCGCAAAGTGCTGGGGTAATAGGCATGGGCCACTGCACTGGCAGCAACAAGTCTTAAGAAACTTCAGTGGTTAAGATGGCAATGAAAATGCAGAGGTGCATGAAGGTTTAACCCTTTGAACCCACAGATAAAAGGGGAGATCAGTGGTCTGTTGAGAATGGAAAGGGTATGGTCTTGGCTTAATTGACTTTACTGTTGATTTAAGCAAGAAAACCTATGTAATATGCATACTGCTGATGGATACTGTACTAGATGTATGTAATATATATTGATGTGTGGCTTTTTGGGGTGGGTGGGGGAGACGGAGTCTTGCTCTGTATCCCAGGCTGGAGTGCAGTGGCGCCATCTTCACTCAATGCAACCTCTCCCTGGGTCCAGGTTCCAGCAATTCTCCTGCCTCAGCCTCCCGAGTAGCTGGAATTACAGGCACATGCTACCATGCCCAGCTAATTTTTGTATTTTTAGTAGAGGTGGGGTTTCACCATGTTGGCCAGGCTGGTTTTGAACTACTCAACTCGTGATCCGCCCACCTCGGCCTCTCAAAAAGTGCTGGGATTACAGGCATAGCCACAGTGCCTGTCTCTTTTGTAGGTTTTATAGCTGATTTTGTTTTGAAGTCAAGTTTGAGTTCTCTAGCTTTGTCCTTTCAAGATTGCATTTGTTCTCTTTGGGTCCCTTAAGTGTGTGTTGTTTTTGTGTTTTGAGATCGGGTCTTGCTTTGTCACCCAGGCTGGAGTGCAGTGGTGCAGTTACAACTTACTGCCTCAAGCAGATCTTCCTGCCTTAGCTTTTTCAAGTGGCTGGGACTACAGGCACACACCACTACTGCCCTGCTAATTAAATTATTTATTTATTTTATTTATTTTTATTGTTTTTAGAGATAGGGTTCTTGTTATGTGTCACCTAGGCTAGTCTCAGACTAGAATGATCCTCTCACCTCAGCCTCCCAAAGTGTTAGGATTATCGGTATGAGACACTGCCAACTCTTGGCTTTCTATATAAATTTTAGGGTCTGTTTGTATAGAGAAACCAGCTTAGGGAGTCTTCTAAGGATTGTATTTAATCTGTATGTTTAGGGAGTATTGCCATCTTGGCAATATCTGAACATGGAATGTTTATTTTTTTTTAATACAAATTTACTATTTAAGTGTATAGTTTAACTAAATATAGATAAAATATACATACATTGTACGGCAGTATTATAGTATGTATTCATACAAAGCAACTCATTGAGCAACTTCATTTCCCAGTCCCTAGCGACCACAATTATACCTTCTCTTTGAGTTTGACTACTTTTATAGGTACATAATGAATAGGATCATACAGTGTTTGTTCTTTTGTGGCTGGCTTATTTTACTTTGTTCAAGGTTCAGTCATGTAGCATGTGCGAGGATTTTCATTTTACATAATACATTTTCATTATTTAGCCGTTTAACACTTGGGTTGCTTTCACCTCTTGGCTGTTGTGAACAATGCTGCAATGAACATGGGTGCACAAAAAATAATCAGTTCAAGGTCCTGCTTTCAATTATTTTGTATACTCCTAAATTTTGAAAGTGCTTAATGTCTCTTGACATTTTTATTTGTAGTGATGATGATGATGATTTTGATGATGAGGAGACTGAAGAAAAAGTGCCAGTGAAGAAAGTGAGTGTAATATAATGCTGCAAGGTTGTTAAACTGACAATAGAAGTGGTAGTTTTTTAATGCTATTCGCGTTTTGTAATTAAGGAAAGTTGGTATGGGAGATCATCTATCTCAAACTGAAATTTAGTTCTGAGGAGGACTACAGAAAACTTGTAGTGGGGAATGGTTTGTTTTCTTTATCCTTGTGGCCTTCTCCCCAGTTTGTTAGTATTGTGCAGCCTTTTGCCCAAGTGGTTGCTGCTTTTAATTTTTTTGTTTTTGAGATGAAGTTTTGCTCTGTCGCCCAGGCTGGAGTGCAGTGGCACGTTCTTGGCTCACCTCAACCTCTGCCTCCCAGGTTCAAGTGATTATCCTGCCTCAGCTTCCTGAGTAGTTGGGATTACAGGCACATATCACCATACCTGGCCTGTGGTTGCTGCTTTTCTTATGTGTTTGTTTGCACTGATGTTGAGGGTAGAGACAGTGATGAAGATTAATTTCTAATTGCAGTCTATACGCGATACTCCAGCCAAAAATGCACAAAAGTCAAATCAGAATGGAAAAGATTCAAAACCATCGTCAACACCAAGATCAAAAGTAAGTGGCAACATTTACTCATATGGGTCTCATTGATCTAGTTGGTGAAATCTGGAAGAATCTAGTATGTCTGAAATTTGATAGACCTTTGTAGAACCCTTGTAATTGGTGTTTCAAAGTTAAAATCGGCTTGTCGCTTGTTGTAGGTACACACGCACGTGAATATACTAAATGTAGTTGTGCTACTGGGGTTCCAGTGTGGTAGTGGGAGCCAATGGAACTTTTTTTTTTTTTTTTTTTGAGAGTCTCGATTTGTCACTCAGGCTGGAGTAGAGTGGCCATGATCTCAGCCTACTGCAACCTTCACCTCCCAGGTTCAAGCGATTCTCCTGCCTCCCAAGTAGCTGGGAATACAGACTACAGATGTGTGCCGCTATGCCTTGCTAATTTTTGTAGTTTTTACTAGAGGTGGGGTTTCACTATACTATGGCCAGGTTGGTCTCGAACTCCTGACCTCAGGTGATCTGCCCCACCCTCTCAAAGTGTTGGGAAAGTGTGAGCCACCGTGCCTGGCCTGAATTTTTTTTTTTTTAAATTGTGAAGTCAACAGTTTTCTATAAGGAATCATTGTTGAAAAGTATGAGTAGAGCAGAGGTTCACAACCCTGGCTGCATATCAGATTGAAGCAGAATGTTTAGGCCCAGACAGGGTTTGGTGGTCTTGTTTCTGGCCCTACCCTCTGCCCTGTAGAAAATGGAATTTGTATGAAAAAAGAAGTTTAAAAGAACCCCAGTACTACTTAAGGAGATGATCGTAAAAATAGTCTGGGGTGGGCCCCAGGCATCAGACTACAATGACTTTCTTGATTTTATCTTTTTTGAAAGTAAGATCTTCTGATTTCATTTTTTAGAAATGACTTGATATTGTGCATAAAACCAAACTGCCAAGTTATTCTTGTTTATTTTTTAGTTTTTTAAAGAAATGGATGTCCTACTCTTGCCCAGGTTGGACAGTACAGTGGTATGATCATCTCATGACGTCCTCCAGCTGCTGGGCTCAAGCAGTCCTCCGGCCTCAGCCTCCGGAATAGCTGGGATAATAAGAATGCATCACCATGCCTAGCTAATCATTTTACTCCTTCCTTAAAAGACTGATTTTTAAGAACAAATTAATTATACGGTGTGAATTTATTTAATAATTCCAGTTGTATAATTCGTTTTATAAGGGAATTTTCTTAGGAATATTTGAGGAAATCCAGATAGGATGGGTTTTAGTTAGGGGTTGTATTTTTACTACCTTTAGGAAATTCGTTTCTTTTTTTCAGGGACAAGAATCCTTCAAAAAACAGGAAAAAACTCCTAAAACACCAAAAGGACCTAGTTCTGTAGAAGACATTAAAGCAAAAATGCAAGCAAGTATAGAAAAAGTGAGTAAAATTATCTTAAACTTTGTTTCCCCTGTCAGATTACACGTCTGGTTTGCATAGACTTGAATGGTTTTTTTTGTTTGTTTTGCTTTGGTTTACTCTGTGTGCCCTGTTCGTGGTATAAATGTTTTCAAAAATGAATTCTAAAACATAATTGTGTCTTTGGTGATATTTGCATATGTGAGATTAAATTGCCTTAAATTTTCCATTATAAAAGGAACATAGTGCACTGGTGGCAAGGAGCATTCTGACCTTCCATGTTAAATCAGTGAGAGCCCTTTCCTTTGCCAATTCTTTGGTTGTAAGATACCCTAGAGAACCAGCAGAGGGCGTGTGAGACTTCGTTAAAATTGCAAACAGCTGGAAAAGTAGACGTTGGCTGTTGCCTGGTATTATAGTTAAATATTCATGATTGACGCTAGTCAGAAGTATTTTTCAGCATATTGAGACATTTCTGTTTGCCCTTTACACCGTTAGTTAATACATGTAGTAATACCTAGGTTTTGTGAGTGACTAGGCGTAAATCTAGTTTCCTTTTGTCTGAATGGAAATTTGGGAAGAGGATTAGGTCTCCTGTCTGCTTGACTGGGCTATTTGAGTAGGATATAGAATAAATGTTTTAAATGTCTTGGAGGCACATTTAAGAGAAGCTTTAATTCTATGAGTAATACTTTAGACCCCAACTATTGAGAACAAATGTGGGATGGTGAAGACAAATGGCCAACTCATTTCCCTATGTTTTTCTTGTGCTTTATAGGTTTTTCGTGGCGTCAGTAGATTCCTTGTACAGTGATAAGTCCACTGGAAAAAAAATTTTAGAGCTGGAATGTACTTCTTGTTTTTAGTCACACTGTAAACTCCTTAGCCTTCCTGGTTATCACTGATTTTTGTCCCTTGGATACAATGCTAAAATGACATCTTTTAGATGCCCCTCCCTTCCATTTTAATATGGTCCTATCTCCTTGGTTTAATTGCAGGCGCATTGAACAGTCCTGGGCACTACTGGTAAATTAAGCCCAAAGATGGGGAGAAAGGAAAAGGAGAGACAAATATAGTCCATACTGAGTGTCATCAACAATCCAGACTGAAGTCTTCTATTTTAATCTCAATCCCCTTTTCTGATTTGCCACCCATGCCTCTTCAGGCTGGAAACAGTCTCACACTCTTGGTTCCCTAAAGCACTTTGTTCTGACTGCTGTGATTCAGTGAACCTTGCCTTTTGCTTCCTATTACTTGTGTGCATTTGCCTCATCTCTGACCATGTTTTAAATCCTTTGTATCTCCTTAGCTGCTCAATAAATATTTGAATGAATCAATTAAGAATGTATGTGACAATAATTTTGAAATGGAAATTGTTAATGGTGAGGTTTATTTTACCTAGGTTGCTGGTGGCAATTAAGTTTCTTAATGCTATACTTGATCTGCCAAGGTCCCTTGGATATTTGAAAACCCTTTCACTCCTTTAAAAATTCATAAAAGATAACTAACAGGGAAAGATACTCCAAAGTAGTGATGAATTTAAACATTTCAAGATATTTGCTATAGTAATGTTTTGAAATTTTGGTGACAGTCACAGGTAATGCCAATACTCTTGTAGATTCTTGCCTACATCCATAATTTGGAGGACATGGTAAGTATTATTGATTAGTGAAGTGTAATTATTGTGAATTTTTTCCTTCATTCAACTTTATATATCTTTAAATGATGATCAGATTAGTGTTGTGCTGAACCAAAGTTTGTGTTCAATAAATGTTTATTAAAATAACAGTTCGGGTCACTTGACAGGGTTCTCCAAAGGGGTGTAATGTTTGTATTCTGGATGATAAAACTGACTTGTTAGATAATGCAGATAAGCAACCAAGTTGCCATGTTTGTGTGTCTCTAGAATCTCAAGTGTAGTTTATATTTTACATTCCTAGGGAAGCTGTCTGAGAAGATTTGAACCTCTGGCAAATATGTTTGAATAGAGGTACTAACCATGCTGCCAATTAGGGCTTTCTGGCCCTGAAAAAGACATTGAGTGTTCTTTGAAAGTTGAGAGGAAAAGGAATGAGCTGATCCATGTAATAGGGTGCAGATCATAGAGAGATTTTTCTGAATGTATCTCAGTGTATTTCTGTACTTACCTCTAATAATCCTTTTGTCTCAATAGGGTGGTTCTCTTCCCAAAGTGGAAGCCAAGTTCATCAATTATGTGAAGAATTGCTTCCGGATGACTGACCAGGAGGTAACTGGATTTTCTGGGGACATGATCAGATCTTTTTTTTTTTGTGATTTATTATGATTTTGCCTTCACTCTAGCTCTTTAAAAGGTTCCTAACCACAGATGATAATACTTGACATTAAATATATGAGAACTCTTAAAGAATACAGTTGGTAATCTGAGAAGATAACTTTAGTGTATTTTTCCCAGCTTTCATATAGTTGGTAAATTATTTTGGTTATTGAATTCAGTTTTACTTTTTTGGTACTATGTTGGCTAAGAAAATTGCTGTGGTTTTCCTTGCTGCTCCCATTTGGCTGCTTGGGGCAGTCTGGTCTTTACTTTTTTGGGACTTGGTGGAGATCATTTTTTCTTCATGGATCTTATGGGAAATGTTTTGCCAAAATCATCCTAACATGAAATCTGGAAGTAGGACACCAAATTGTGGTTACTACTAGATACATAAGCTTGAGTTAGCTGTTACATTTCACAGTTACTACATGTGAAAGTATTTTTGTCAGCATAAAGTTCGATACAGTTTTTTCTTTTACAGTTGACTCACAGGTGTCAGGAAAAAGTAAAAATAAGTAAATAGGGATGTAAGGTATTGTGTGTAGAGAACAGATGATGCATTTAATGGTTTTTACGTTTCCTGTATTCCGCTTTTTTCAAAAAATTAGGAAAAGTTGGCAATTAGCTGTTTTTTTTCTGCCATACTATTCATTTAGCACTTCAGTTTACTTAATTAAAAGCAAGAGTACTTGAATTTATTTTTTAGTTTTCAGGTTCATGAAACCCTGATGTGGTTAATTTTAACTTTGTGAAGGTTGCAGTGATGGGCTGTAAGATGATCAGATGCAGTCTGTTTTGGTTTCTGTTCTGTATTTTTCTCTACATTTGAATCTCAAAATGTTAGTGTGCATTTGGGAGTTTATTTGGAATAATAAACATTCATTGAGCATAAGTTATTTTGAAGCTCTGCATTATGCAACTGGTTATTCAATATTGAAAATAGTGGAAAATCAGATAAATAACCAGCATGTAGTAACAGCTAAGCATAGAGATGTATTTCTTCCACTATTGCCAAGGAAAGTGATAAATTTAATTAAGTTGTGGTGGTCTTCTGTATTTTATAACAAAGTTTTGTAGCTATATTAAATTGCTGAACCAGAACTCCCAGAAGTATTTTCTTTTTAAAAATAGTATTTTTGGCCAGGTTGGTCTTGAACTCCTGGCCTCAAGCAATTCTCCCACCTCGGCCTCCCAAAGTGGTAAGATTACAGGCACAAGCCACCTTGCCCAGCCTACCAGAAGTATTTTCTTGCTCTAGAATTTAAAGTGTTCTCAAGTGTCAGGATGAAATTCTTACAATAAATAGTAAATGTTTAATGACTTCAATTACTATTATAGAGATTATCAAAACTAAATTTCTCCTGTTTTTATGACATAGAGCTGCAATGTGCAAACAATGAGAATTAATATTTGTTTGAACCTGATATGAACAGAAGATTTATGACTGGGCATGGTAGCTCATACTTAAAATCCTAGCACTTTGGGCAGCAACATGGCAAAACTCTGTCTCTACTAAAATTTAGCTACTAAATTTAGCTGTGTGTGGTGGCATGTACCTGTTAATTCCAGCTACTAAAGAGGCTGAGGCAGGAGAATCGTTTGAACCTGGGAGGCAGAGGTTGCAGTGAGCTAAGAACCTGCCACTGTGCTCCAGCCTGGGAGGCAGAGTGAATTCTCTCTCTCTCTCAAAAAAAAAAAAGATTTTCTATGATATTAAATACTGGCACTTAGTATTCAGTTACCTTGCATCTGAAACCTGTTGCTGTGAAACAGTGATAGCTGAGAGAATCCTGAGTCATTTCACTTCAAGTTCTTGGTGAACTTCTGGCCTTTTCTTCAGAACAGCCTTACCCCGTTGGCCAGGCTGGTCTCAAACTCCCATGCTCAGGTGATCACTGCCTTGGCCAAGTGCTGGAATTACAGGTGTAAGCCACCGTGCTTTTTTTTTTTTTTTTTTTTTTTGGTGGATGTCACCCATCTGTAGTGTGATCTTGGCTAAACTGCAACCTCTGTCTGTCTTGGGCTCAGGCTATCTTCCCACCTCAGCCTACCAAGTAGCTGGGCCTCCTATAGTTGCACATACCACCGTGCCCGGCTAATTTTTGATTTTAGTAGACAAGGTTTCACCATGTTGCCCAGGCCGGTCTCAAACTCCTGAGCTGAAGTGATCTGCCCGCCTCAGCCTCCCAAAGTGCAGGGATTTACAGGCAAGAACCACCATGCCTGGCGCCTCAGCATGTAGTTTTCTAAATGTACACTTGAATAAGCAATTCAGAGTAAGTTCTTCAACTTTATTTGCGAAGTCTGGCCAACTCTAAAGCTGATCTCTAGATAGATGACGTTGGAAGTAACATTGGCCACATAGGTCTCTGTCCTTTTGATTTTCTTAGTAAATAATGTTAAACTATTAAATATTTATTAGTATATTGATCATATTTTTATGACTGATTAAAGGGTTTAAATCAGATGACTGATTACATCTGAGTACAAATTTTCTTGGAGTCATTTCTTTAGAGTTAACCTGTTTGGTGGTAGAACGAAAATAGATGTTGAACTATGCAGAGACATTTAATTTATTGATGTCTGTGAAGTGTTGTGGTTCCTTAACCACATTTCTTTTTTTTTTTTTCCAGGCTATTCAAGATCTCTGGCAGTGGAGGAAGTCTCTTTAAGAAAATAGTTTAAACAATTTGTTAAAAATTTTCCGTCTTATTTCATTTCTGTAACAGTTGATATCTGGCTGTCCTTTTTATAATGCAGAGTGAGAATTTTCCCTACCGTGTTTGATAAATGTTGTCCAGATTCCATTGCCAAGAATGTGCTGTACAAAATGCCTGTAGTTTTTAAAGATAGAACTCCACCCTTTGCTTGGTTTTAAGTATATATGGAATGTTATGATAGGACATAGTAGTAGCAGTGGTCAGACATGGAAATGGTGGGGGGACAAAAATATACATGTGAAATAAAACTCAGTATTTTAATAAAGTAAAAAAAAGAAATTTATAAGAATAAAGCAACCCCATTAAAAAGTGGGCAAAGGGCATGAACAGACATTCATGCAGCCAACAAACATATGAAACAAAGCTCACATCACCGATCATTAGAGAAATGCAAATCAAAAACACAATGACATACCATCTCACAACAGTCAGAACAGCAATTACTAAAAACTCAAGAAACAACAGATGCTGGCGAGGTTGCAGAGAAATGGAATGCTTTTACACTGTTGGTGGGAATGTAAATTAGTTCTACCATTGTGGAAGATGGTGTGGCAATCCTCAAAGATCTAGAACCAGAAATACAATTTGATCCAGCAATCCTATCACTGGGTATATACCCAAAGGAATATAAATCATTATATTAAAAAGATATATACACAAATATGTTCATTACAGCACTATTCACAATAGCAAAGACATGGAATCAACCAAAATCCCTATCAATGATAGACTGGATAGAGAAAATGTGGCATATGTATACCATGGAATACTATGCAGCCATAAAAAGGAACAAGATCATGTCCTTTGCAGGGACATGGAGAAAGCTGGAAGCCATTATCCTTAGCAAAGTAATTCAGGAACAAAGAACTAAATACCACATGTTATCACTTATAAGTGGGGACCAAACAATGAGAACACATGGACGCAAAGAAGGGAACAACACACACTGGAGCCTATTGGGGGTTGGGGTGGAGAGAAAGAAAGCATTAGGAAAAACAGCTAATGCATATGGGGCTTAACCCATTTATGTCAGGGGTTGCAAGTTTTTTGTGTGAAAAATCAGACCTCAGTGATGACATTGAGCAGTAGGATATAAACAACTCTGGCAAGCTTGTGTTCCAATAATGGAACACTAGGCATACATGGCTTAATACTTAGGTGAGGGGTTTATAGGTGCAGCAGACCACCATGGCACACATTTACCTAAGTAACAAACCTGTACACCCTGCACATGTACACCCGAACTTAAAGTTAGACTATACACACACACACACACACACACACACACACATATATATAGATAGATAGATAGATATAGATCAAGATGAAAACATATAAGTAAAGTGTGGGGGATTTTTCCCACAAATAAGCTTCATCTGATGAAAATATATATGTAGGGAACTCTTAAAGCTCAGCAATTAGAAACAATCATACTTTTTAAATGAGCAAAATATCTGGAAACATAATTCTCCAAAGATAAACAGATGACAAATTTTTGAAAAAAGATTTCCAACATCAATAGTCACGAAAAAAAGTAAAATACAACCACAAAGGGTTACCACTACATATCTAGAATGGCTAAAATTTTTTTTAAAAACTAACAATGCCAAGACTGGGGAGGATGCAGAGTGATGGGAATCCCTACTTTCCCTACATTTTGCGGTGGGAATGCGGATCTTATGGCCATTTAGAAAAACAATTTAACAGTGGCTTATAAAATTAAACATATAAACATACACTAGCCATATGACCCAGAAATACAATTTTTAAGTATTTACCCAAGTGAAATGAAAGCATATGTTTGCCTAAAAACCTCTACGCAAATGTTTATAACAACTTTATTCATAGCATACCCAAACTGGAAACAACCCAGACATGCTTCAACAGGTGACTGGATCAACAATTTGGCATGTCCACGCAATAGAATGCTACCCAGCAATAAAAATGAAAACAGTACGGATTTATGCAGCAACATGGATAAATCTTAAATGTATTTTTCTTTTTTATAAGTTTTATTGAAGTTCAGGGATACACGTGCAGGTTTGTTATATAGGTAAACTTGGGTCTGTTGTACAGATTTTTTCATCACCCAGGTATTAATCCTAATACCCATTAGTTATTTTTCCTCATCGTCTTCCTCCTCCTACCCTTCACCCTCCGATAGGCCCTGCTGTGTGTTCTCCTCTACATGTCCATGTGTCTCATCTAAAATGTTTTTTTCTAAGTGAAAGAAGCCAGACCCAAGAGATGATACTGTATGAGTCCATTTATATGGTGTTCTTGAAGAGGCAAAACAATACACACAGAAAATAGATCAGTGGCCAAACATGAAAATAGATCAGTGGCCGAACATGGTGGCTCATACTTGTAATCCCAGCACTTTGGGACGCTGAGTTGGAAGGATCACTTGAGCTTAGGAGTTCGACACCAGCCTGGGCAACCCAATAAGACCCCTGTCTCTACAGAAAAATTAAAAAATAGCCAATAGCTGTGCTCCTGTAGCCCCAGCTATTCAGGAGGCTGAGGCAAGAGAATTGCTTAAACCTGGGAGGCAGAGGCTGCCGTGAGCTGAGATCACGCCATTGCACTCCAGCCTGGGCAAAAGTGAGATTCCATCTCCAAAAAAAAAAAAAATGCACACTATGTCAAAAGGAAATTCAACAAATATTTTTAAAATTATGTACTGACCACATTATCTGATAAAAAATGCAATAAAATTAAAAATCGATGATAGAATTCCAATAATTCTCCCAAACACGCACACATATACTTTAGAAACTACAAAAAATACGTCTAAATAACTCTCATGGATCAAAGAAGATATCATAAGAAAAATTATTGAATATTTAGACTTAAATAAAAATGAAAGATACATAAACACACACAGAGATGATGGAAAATAAGAGAGAAAAGCTAAGAAATGCAGAGGATAAATTCAGGAGATCCAACATCTCATCCTACTTTTTCCATAAACACCTAAAGGAAAAAGAAAAGTGAGGGTATTCTCGTAGAATTATAGAAATTTCCCTACTCTGTAAAAATATGAGTTTTCAAATTGGATGAGCTTACAAAGTTCCCAGGACAATAAAGGAAAAGGACCCTTTTATTATAATCCTTGGTGACTCTTTAAACTAAAACTCAGAAAACCAGTGACGTGAACCCTGAAGAAAGGCAGATGGACTCCGCAGCATGACAGTGAAGGGAAATCCCAGGATGAGAACTGCACAGCAGGCATAAAGCACAAGTCCAGGTTGGAAGGATCAGACAGAGGATGCTAGGAGGGTTACATCTGAGAAGGAGACACAAATCAAATACCCAATGTGTATGATCATGGTGGGAGGAGATTTGAATTATGGAGGAGGCCTTAGGAATGAAAGAATGATAAGCAAATGGAAAACTAAAAATAAATAAATAAATAAAAGGAAATGTTCTGTGTATAAACATACCTATGTATGTTTATAATAATGCACACTCTGAATATTGATTTACTACAAAATGGAGACAAGGCTCTATTAAGAGGATTGGGGGGGAAGGTGTAGGGGCAAATCTCATCTTCTGTAGTAGGAAGTCAGTAGATCATACTTAAACATCAAGAAATGAAAGTATCTCATGTGGTGAAGAAACAAATACATAGAAATGAAACTATATCATGTTAATTAGAAATAAAGCCAACAGACTCCAAAAGAAACAGCTAAAAATATTTTTTAAATAGTTGTCTCTGTGAAGTAAGATTAGGGATGGGGATGTTAAGAAGGGAGGTGACTCTTTTTTTTTTTTTTTGAAACAGAGTCTCACTATGTTGCCCAGGCTGGAGTACAGTGGCCTGATCTCGGCTCACTGCAACCTCTGCCTCCTGGGTTCAAGCGATTCTCCTGCTCAGCCTCGTGTGCCACCATGCCCAGCTAATTTTTTATTTTTTAGTAGAGTTTCGCCATGTTAGCCAGGATGATCTCAATCTCTTGACCTCATGATCCACCCACTTTGGCCTCCCAAAGTGCTGAGATTACAGGTGTGAACCACCACACCTGGCCAACTCTTTTATTATAATCCTTGATGACTATTTAAACTAAACATGTACTCCATGGGATGCCACAAAATCAGTATTTAAAGGGAATGCATATGCTTAAGTGTATGCATTAGGAAGAAATGGAAATTAATGAGCTAAGCCCATGACTCTAGGATTTAGTAAAAGAGCACAGTTAACCCAAAGAAAGTAAAAGGAAATAATGAAAAATGATGAAATTAAGAAGAAATTAGAGAAATGAAAGCAAAAGCTAAATTTTTAAATAAACAAATAAAACAGATTTTACTCTTTCTATGAGAGAATTGGTCGTAATGGATACAATAAAACTTTAAGACACTCTAAAAAGATACTATGAACAACTTTGTGCCAATAAATTTGACAACTAGAAAATATGCATTACCAAAATTAATTCAAAAAGAAATTTTAAAATATGGATGGACATAAAGTGTTAAAGAATTGAATCAGTCATCAATGTCAGAAAATCTCCAGGCTTAAACAGTTATAAATGAATTTTACCAAAATTTTAAAAAACAGATTGTTCCTATTTTTACATTAACACGCTCAAAAGAATAGAAAGAAAATGAAAACTAAAGAACTCATTTTATGAAGCTTGGAAAACCTTAATATCAAAAGTCGATAGATGGGTTAAAAAAAATAGAATGAATAAGGTCTAGTATTTGATAGTATAACAAGGCGACTATAGTAAAAAAATAATTTAATTGCACATTTTAAATAACTAAAAGAGTATAATATATTGTTTGTAACACAAAGCATAAATGGGAGGGATACACCATTTTCCATGATGTGATTATTACCCATTGTGTACCTGTATCAAAATACCTCATGTACCCCATAAATGTGTATACCTACTATGTGCATTTTTTTTTTGAGACAGAGTCTCACTGTGTCACCAGGCTGGAGTGCAGTGGCACAATCTCCGCTCACTGCAACCTCCGCCTCTCAGGTTCAAGGGATTCTCCTGCCTCAGCCTCCTGAGTAGCAGGGACTACAGGCACACGCCACCACACCCAGCTAATTTTTTGTATTTTTAGTAGAGATGGGGTTTCACCATTTTGGCCAGGATGGTCTTGATTTCTTGACCTTGTGATCCACACACCACAGCCTCCCAAAATGCTGGGATTACAGGCATGAGCCACCGCGCCCGGCCCAGTGTCATTCTTATGTAGCAGCACTAGCAGTAGTAGTGGTGATTGATAAGATCTGTTGAGCTCTTTACACACGTCAGACACAGCTTTAAGAGTTTTATAAATATTAACTTATTTAGTCATCAAAACAGACTGATCATGAAGGTACTATTACTATAACTGTTTTATAAATTAGGATACTAAGGCACAGGTAGTTAAATAATGTGTCCAGGATCTAGGCAGTCTTCCAGAGTTCTGTAATAGTCAGGCTACTGCAGACTATAAAAAAAGAAGATACCTGGTTCCCACTGGTCATTTGAAAACACAGAGCTGATTTGTTGCAAGTACACAGCTGCATCAAGATAAAAAGACTGGCCAACACAATAAAACAAGAAAAAGAAATAATACAGAATAATAATAAAAAGAATAATACAGTTTGAAGAACAGACAAAATTATATGTTTTCATAGATGATATAATTACCTACACTAAAAATCCAAGAGTATAGACAAATCATTAAAACTAATAAGTTCTTTAGCAAGATTGCTAGATAAAAGTTAATGGTTTACTATATACCAGCAAAAATCTGTTAGGAATGATGCCTTTTTAAAATCCCATTCAAAGTGCCACCAAACTACAAGGTACCTAGGAATGAATCTAACAAAGGATATACAAGATCTGCATTGATAAAAATTATAACTACCTTTTAAAAGGATGCTACAGAAGATTTAAGTAAAGGAGGAAAATACTATGGTTTATAGATGGAAAACCTAATGTCATATAACAATGATAATTTTCCCCCAAAAGACTTGTAAATCCAGTGCTATTCTAATCATGAAACCAGCCACATTTTTCAAAGAAGTTGACAAGTCTTATAACTAACTCATTTGGGGAACTAAGATACAATTTTGAAGAAGAGTAAGGTGGGAGATGTGAGAAGGAGCATTCCCTGCCCAATAGAAAGACTTATCATAAAGCTATAATAATTTGTTAAAGTACGGAGTTTCTGAAAGAATACACAAACTTGTTAAAAAATAGCCTAGAAACAGACCATTATATGGGAACTTGATATATGACAGAAGCTATACCATGAATAAAATCAAAAGCTCTAGTTAATAGTTTTGGAGAATTTTTATTCAATTCCTATCACATCTTTTACTCAAAAAATAATTGTAGTAGATTAAAAAGCTACATGGGAGGCAGGGTGTGGTGGCTCATGCCTATAATCCCAGCACTTTGAGAGGCCAAGGCAGGTGGATTGCTTGAGTCCAGAGGTTTGAGACCAGCCTGGGCAACATGGGAAAATCCCGTCTGTATGAAAAACACAAAAAAATTAGCTGGGTGTGGTGGTGCGTGCCTGTAGTCTCCGCTACTCAGGAGGCTGAGGTGGGAGGATCACCTGAGCCCAGGAAGTTGAGGCTACAATGAGCTGTGATCATGCCACTGCACTCCAGCCTGGGTGATGGAAGTAAGAACCTGTCTCAAAAAACAAAACAAAACAAAACAAAAAATCTACATGGGAAAGGCAAAACTATAAAACTTTTAGGAGATAACATGTGAGAATATTTCTCTGATATCAGGATAGGGAAAGATGTCTAAAACAAAATGGAACCCATAAACCATGTAAGGAAAGCTTAGTAAAATTTAAAAAGTTAAAATAAAATGTTCTGTATGACAAAAGATACATAAACATTGTCTAAAAGCAAATTACAGAGTGGAGAAAAATATTTGAATTCTGTACAATGAACAAATTAAAGTCAATCCTATTTGTAGATTCCTTATTGGTGAATTCACCTACTCACTAAAATTTACTTGTAACTTCAAAATCAATACTGATGGCACTTTCACAGTCATTCACAGCTATGCACAGAGCAGCGAAAAATTTGAGCTACCTGAAATGCATGTTCCTAGCTGAGGCCAAACGAGGCAGCATTCTGCCTTCTTGTTTCAGCTCGTTTCATACTGTAAACAGGTGTCCTATTCAAGGTGTATTTAGTGCCACATTTTTGCATTTTGGTGCTTTTTGTGATTTTCCTGTTTAAAACCGCCCCAAAGCATATCGCTGAAGTACTGTCTAATGTTCCTAAGCACAAGAGGCAATGATTGCCTTGTGGAGAAAACACGTGTTGCTTACTTATGTAACAAACCTGCACATTTTGCACATGTACTCGGAACTTAGAATTGAAATTAAAAGAAAATATGTGTGTTACATAAGCTTCTTTCAGGTAGGAGTTATGGTGCTGTTGGCCATGAACTCAATGTTAATTAATCAACAATATATATTAAACATGTATCTTTAAGCTGAAACATACATAAAACAAGTTTATGTCTGGCTCAGGTGATGAAAATGTAGCGAACGAAGGCTGCCTGGAACCTAACCCTGTGTTTCCCCTAGAAACAATGGCTCAGTATCCACTCCTTTAGTGTTCTTTGTGACTTTACAGAATGTAACTACTGAGAATGAGAATCAACTGTACATGCATGAGTTTATGAAGCTCTAAATCAAAAGACCATCTGATAGAAATATAGCAAAATGTACAGACAAGACTCAGGAGAAGAAATCTGAAAAGCCAGTAAGTATGAAAAGTTGTTCACCTTATTTGTTCATCAGGAAAATGCGAACTAAAACCATAGGATGTCTTTTCACACCTGTCAAATTGGCAAAGACACAACTGTAAATGTTGACGAGGAGATGGAGAAGACAGAACACTCATACCTACATTGCTGTTGAAACTGTAACTTTGACTACTTTGGATGACAATGTGGCAATCCCTATTATGGTTGAAAATGCACAGTTGGTATGACCCAGCAAATCCACTTCTAGATAACACCTTACAGAGCCCAGTGAAAGATGTATAGGATAAACATTGGTACTGAAAAAAAATGAAATGGCCTTGTGTGGTGTAATCCCAGCACTTTGGGAGGCTGATGCAGGAGGATCACTTGAGCCCAGGCAGGAGTTCAAGACCAGCTGGGGAACATAGTGAGATCCCATTTCTATTTTTAAAAAATGAAGTGTCTAAATGTCATTAAAATGGCAATAAGTAAATTCCAAGTTACCTATCAGTAAAACTCAGTAACTAAACATATATCAAACAATCATCAAAAACATTTTGCAGACTGAAAACTTAAAACAGTACTATGAAATAGGTACCATTATTCTGACTTTTCAGGTGAGAAAACTGAGGCACTGTTAAGTAACATATTAAGAAATTCTTCTAATTGTAACATTGAGAAGGGGAAATATCAACATCAGTGTCTTCATCGGGTTTTGGAGTTGGGAAAATTTACATTCTGAACAGTCTGGTGAGAACTGGGCCTTTGAGTTCATGATTTCTCCCAGAGAACAACTATAAGATGCCACATTTGGGCACACGGAGTGTCAGACAATGGGCTCTACGTTTATTTTGATTAATGTAAAATAACGTAAGAAGGTATTAATGAGACATCATTTTATAGTCTTTCTTACCCTCAAACATGGGAATATTGGGGCTACCCTAGTGAAACTGGTCAAGGCATCCTTTCCTTTCGTTCCAGGTATCACTTTTTAAATTTCAAATGCTTTATTCACTCAACACCTTTTGGGTTTTAATCTATTAGTGTGACTTTATTTAAGTCAGATTGGCAAATGCAGAATTATGTTGGCAGTTACTTCTTACAGTTAAGTGTTGTGTGAGGTTTAATTTATACGGAATCGGAAACACAAAACTGAAGTGACACTGGAGACTACTTCTGTCCCCCTCACTTTACCAAGTGGCATATGCAGCATCCCATGAAGATCAAAACTAGGATCCTATCCCACTGCCCCAGAAATATTAACTCTACGAAAAGCAGAACAAATCTTAGAACACTCAGAGCTTCTAGCAGTAAAAACCATTCAGAACTTGTGTCCAGTCTGATTTCCTCGAGCCCCCTTCATGTGGCTGTCCCTGAAAGAAGAAAAACAACAGGATGTCACTGGGACCAGGCTCTAGGCTCAGACAGAGCCCCAGCCCTCCATTGGGCTGATTATTTGGTGACCATCCTGTGTCATTACAAACAGAAAAATCTCCCTTGCCATAAATACTAATTGAAATCTAAGATACATTTGTTCCATTTTTTTTCTTTTTCTAAAATAAAACATGTTAAATTCCTTATCACTAACAACAGGCTTATCTGTAGCCAAAAAAAAAAAAAAAAAAGGTGGTGAGGACGAGTGCACCATTTCATGAACATTCCCTTACTTACCATGACACTTTTATTCTCTGACTAACCCTTATAAACAAGCAGAGAAAGCTCTAAAACTCAAATCCCCCAACAGGCGAACAGCAACACTCTAAGACATATTTAATTACCTTTAGCATATATTTTAGCTGACTTAGTGATAGCATTCCAATATTGTGCATGTCAAACTGCCTACTCGAACCTCCAAGCTTAGCTTGACCTCTTTATAATCAAGCCTTCAGTGAAATATTATCTTTAGCTCTTCCCTGAGCATTATATGAAAAAACAGCACTTTCACAACATCACTCTCTATCCCACAAATTATTTCTTTTTCTTAGCACATATCATCAACCGATATAAAATAAATTTACTTCGCTACTTCATCATGTCTCTTCCAACTTGATCTGCTTTGTTGGCTATGTGTCCCCAGCCTCTCAGTGCCAAATGTATTTCTGGTTCCTGATCCACTGCTTCTCTTGAAGGTTAACACAGTATCCCAAGGATTTGGAAATGGCCACATTTAATACTCACCTTCTCCCCTCCTCTTAATTTGCTGGTAAAATTTCTGAATTCCTGGTGCTATGAACACCACCCATTATCCTTCTGGCTCCTAATCTGCCTGATAATTTGAGGATGGCAGGGAGAAATGGTTTTCCGAAGACTTTGCTGTATAAGCCTAGCTCTTACACTGACACTTTCAGTATTAGTATTACCCAAAGTGTAATATAAAGCAGCCAATAACTGTTCTCTGAAAATAGTTTAATTCTTAGTGTAATGGTAGTGGTCAGGTACACAGGTCAAAAGCCAAGATCTTTCCTAGAGTTTACTTCTCTGTTGATTTATGTATGTCTTTATGATATTTTAAATTTGAAAAAATAACGAATGCATGTAGATACAGGAGAACTTCAAAGACATAGTCCTGAGACCTCCGATATTTAGAAGTGTGGAGACAGCAAAGTGACTGAGAAGGAGCAAGAGAGGAGGTCCCAGAAGCCAGACAGCATTTCAAGGGGGAAGTGATGAACTGAGCCAAGAGCTGTTGCTGCTCTGGCAGAAGGAGGATGTGCAGGGAAGGTCATGACGGTCTGGAGAGCTGCTCCAGTGGGAGAAAGGGGCCAAATCAGTGAGCAGCGGTTCCGCGCATGATAACTAGCAGGTCCAAGAGGATCAAACCCAAGTGATCACGCCAAGGGCTTTACGTTGCAATTCTGGCTCCAGTATCCGCAGGGTCACTAGGTCTCAGAGCAAATCACTTAAATCACTGCTCTTTAGTATCAGTTGCAAATTGATGAATGTAACCAATAGCATCTACCCACCCCACAGAATCCTTGGATTCAAGGGTACAATGGAATGAATGTCTATGCCCACCTCATCCCACCCCTGCAAAATCCATGTGCTGAAACCACAATCCTAATGTGATGATGTTTGGAAGTGGGACCCGTGGGAGGTGATAAAGTCATGAAGGTGGGACCCTCATGACTGAGATTAGTACCCCTATGAAAAGAGGCTGGCTCTTTCTTCCATGTGAGGATACACAGGAACTCAGTAGTCTGCAACCTGGAAAAGGCCCTCACCAGAATGTAACCATGCTGGCACCTTGATTGTGGACTTCCAGTCTCCAGAACAATGGGAAATAAATTCCTGTTTGTAAGCCACTGAGTCTATGGGACTTGGTTACAGCAATCTCAGCTGGAAGACAATGAGTGAGCATGTACGTGAAGGAACTTTGAAATTAGCAAAGCTCTGTGTACATGTTGGCTCCTATTTCAGACACTTCTAGGAGCCAAACAACCATATATCATGGGCTCAAACTCAGGAATTATGGACTCCTTCCTTCTTCTCAACATGAAGAGATGTTTTTATAAAGTTCACAAAATCTTATTAAAGTAGAATTTTTTAGTAGAAAATTTAGAATTTTTAAGAGTAGAAAATTGATTTTAAAAGAGTAGAATGCTGATTTACAAAAAAAAATTAAGCATTATTGTACTGAATCTTTGACCTTCAATGATGAAGAATTATATTTTAGTCAATGTATTGTACATCACATATAGGTTTAAAAATGTAGTACAGGTAGTCACACAATTATACTATGATACTTGCTAGTACTGAGATGCTGTGCTAGAAATATCTTAAGATTAAATCATAAAATTTAAGATTATTTCTCAATAACCAAGAATTTCTCCAATTAAATTGTCATAAGCAAATTGAGTACAACAGCTCATTCAGGAAACTTTTTTTCAATGTGGAGATAGAGTTTAAATTTAGGATGAAACCACAGAGCATAAGAACTCAGGTGCTGGAACTGGCAGCTGGGGTATATAATCCAGGCTCTCTTGTTCTCTAAGCTACTGACACCAGGGCAAACTATTCAACTTCTCCACCGTGTGTTACTCTCCCCAATCTCATTTCTCTCCCTCCCTTACAAAGAACCAATATCCTGAATTTGGTTTTCAACATTCCCATGCATACACTTGGTTTTTTTAAAAAGTAAGAATGTATGCCAATGTAAATAACATATAGTCTTGTTTTGCATTTTTTACATTTTAAATAAACAGAATACCACTAATTACAGAAGCTCAGGCTTCTGTAACTTACCATTTTTTTCCACATCACCTTTGATATTTATCTATGTTAATACCTAAAGCTCTAATTTCTTTATATTCATAAAAATACAAAAAAAAAAAAAAGAAAAAAAATTCACCTGACCTTTGGTAAAGAAAAAAATAAAATACACAAATTCCATTATGTTAAAAGGAATTTAACATAATGGCAATTTATTTAGCCATTCTCTTACTGATAGACTTTTAAGGCATTTACAGTTTTTCACTTTTGGAAATAATTCTGTAGCAATTATCTTTGCATATATACAACTGACCTACGAATGGAATTACGGTGTCACAGATTATTAGGCATTCTAACTTTCAATATTGCCAAATTGCTCACGAAATCGTAGTTCTAATTTGTATTCCTACCAGCAGCATGAGTTTCTTCTTCCTTGCCATTTCAGCAGCATTTCATCGTATCAGACTTGTAAATTTTTGCCTATCTAGTAGATAAGAAACAGCGTACTCTGCAGCTCTGGCTGCCATTTGCCAGATCACTGTGGAGGTCGAGCATCTTGTACTATTATGAAGATTGGCCATTTCTGTTTCCTCTTCTGTCGCTTTCTTATTGATATCATTTGCCTATTTTCTCTTTGGTTGTTCATCTTTCTGTAACTGATTTTTAGGAGTTTATTGCGTATTCTTTACGCTAAAGCTTTGTCAATTATATGCTATGCAAATACCTTCATTTGGTCTTTGTCTTTTAACTTTCCTGACGGTGGTTTACTTGAATGTATCAGTTACGATTTGTGCTTTTTGTTTATTGTTCTTTTTTCTAGAAATCACTTCTTGCCCTGGTATTATAAAATGTTGTTCTGTGTTTTCCAAAACTTTCAAAATACGGTTTTTCAAATAAAATTCTGAAGAACCCTTGAGCATGTGTGTGTGTAAGACAGCCATTAGTTTCTTTCACATCCATTCATTTCATCAATCTACTCTATTCATAAAATAGATACTGTCAGAATTGAAAGGTAAAATAAAAACTTGAAAATATATTTCACAGACTGGAGGCCACAGAGTTTGTCAGTGACCAAGAAAATCAAAGTGAGCATCTCCTTCTATGTGAGCCCCAGGCATTTCCGTCGTATTAACATGTAAATCTGAAGTCTTATCTTCACTCCTCACTCACCTCCCCACCCATGCTGCTCCTCTTACTGCATTCAGCTGTAGTCCTAGGTTTTATCAGCCGGGCTACCGCATCAACCATGGAGATGGTTGCACAGTGGACTTCCCGAAAGCTACGTGGGCGCCTTCCCCAACCCCCAAGCAGAGATTAGCATATGATCAGTCTGGGTGAGGCCAAGCACTGATAGCTCCTAAAGCTCCCCAGATGATTTTAACATGAAGCCAGCCAGTTAACCACTAGATCAGTGTCTCCCCCACCCCTATCCCCTCATATTTGGTAATACCTGGAGTTTTTGGTTGTTGGCTCCCCAGCACTCCCCAGGAGGTCAGTGATACTGTCCAACCATCTACCATGCTCACAATGCCCAGCCCCATAATCATTAAAGAAAGTGTCCACAGCCGAGGTTGAGAGTTGGACCTAGAGTATGCTACCTCCACCCTTGAGACTCAAAGTGCTGCTCAGTGGCATGACATGTGTATCACCAGATCACCTGTTAGCCATGTGGAATCCCAGGGTTCTCCCCAGGCCTTCTAGTCAGAATCTACACCTGAACAGGGGCCCCAGGTAGCTCAGGTGCAGGTCATAGTTCACGAGGTTTTGCACTGGGCAGCTTCCTCCCTCTCCCCTTCACCCTGCAGATCTAATCAGATAACACATCCTGTCAGCACCGTATCTTCATTGTCTAGGAAACCGTCCTGGCCCTTCCATCCCTAGGACAACTTTATCAGCCCAAGACTTCACAATGAGTCATCTGAAGTATTGCAATAACCTTCCATTCTGACCACCTCTTCTGTCCTCGTTGAGCTCATCACCCTTTCTGAGAGTTATGACACATTCTAAGATGGAATAATAAGCAAACCTTCCCAGGGAAAAACACATACATGCACGAACACCTACCCACCCTCACATTCTCCTAACATATTGTACACAATTTCAAGAGGTTCGCAGAGCTTCTAATGTGCTCCTCAGACCCCTCCAGGAAAAAATCTCCACGTTAGTCTCTGAGTAAGCAGATGTGAACATTTGGGTCTTCTGCTGAAAGCCCCAGCTCTTTGGTGGGGATACCCAAGCCCCCCACAATTTCTCTCCACCACCAATAGCACAGCCCACAGCAGCCAACCACACTCATGGCAGCTGTCTGTGCAAGTGCTCCACTCCATCCCAGAGTTTAGCAGATGCGGTTCCTCCTGCCCAACGCACCCTTCCTTCCAGGGTTGCCTGGCTTAACCCTGCTCCCACTTTGGGTTAGATTCCCTTTACTTGTGATCTCTTAGTTCCCAGAGCTTCCATCTGCCACAGCACTTCCTGAAATATATTATAGGGTGTGTGTGTGTGTGTGTGTGTGTGGGTGGGTGTGAGTGGGTGTGGGTGGGTGTGGGTGGGTGTCTTACGAGTCTCTCATCACATCTGAGTCAGGAAGGATAGCTTTCATCTCTGCAACTTCAGTTCCTGACACAAACAGAAGCTCATTAGGTTACTAATAAACGTAAAAGAACAATAAAGGTAGCCTTATTTCTACTCTACCATATTGCTTTCAATGTATGCTTTGGTAGCTTGATATTTTCCTCTTATTAAGGTATAATGCCTTATTTCTTAGTCAGGGTAGTGAGTGTATAAGTGTCTGTGATTTTAAAATACATTTTCTTATATTCCTGAAACATAAGTAAAAAAGTGTAAAGGTATGATCACGATAAATGATTTAGTGCCTAGGTGTTCCCTGGGTTCTGAGGAAACGTACCCCAAGATCTATGCTCCCATATATTGCCTCCAGAAGCTCAGCGCTGACTTCTGCAGGTCTTCCTCTAGGAATTCACAGCCATTCTCAGCTGATTATGGGAGATAAGAATCTAGAAACATTTTCCATGTTTGAATGTCCAGTTGAAAGAGCTCATTAAGGACATAGATCTTGAATTCGGATAAGAGATAAAGGTTTTACAGCTAGAAATGTTTATCATTGAAAACATTTTAATATAGCTGCAGAGATTACAAACTAGTGCACTGAGAGCCTCCCTAACACCAGGTCATCAGTTTTCAGGTAAAACCAGAATTTACAAACTCACCGTCCTCATCTAGATAAATGTTGGGAAAGTTGCTGAATAAGAACAGAGCGTATTCATTGAAGAAAAGCCTTTTACAAACAAATAACATTAAAATATTTTACAGCCATGTTATTTTATATCTTCTACTCTTCTGCCATTACAGCTTATTTCTCTCTGCCTTCCAAAACAAACAAACATGAAAATGTCCTTGGCTTTTAAGGTGCCACCTCTTCTTTGCTTTGATTTAGTGCTCTTTGGCCACAAGCCCACTGGCCCCCTGCCATGTCGTCAGGCTCCTCTGCATTGCCTTGGAAGGGAAGGATTTGGCATTGGAGCACAGGAAGCCTGCTCCGGCCAGCGTTCCTACAAAGCGCCCTCTGCATGGCAGCTACCATCTGTTCGGCTTTCTCTCCTTAGGGCAGGTCCTTGGGATGCCCCGTTCCCCTTCCCCCAAAACAATCCCTTTCCCCCAAGACACAGGCTGTGTCCACAGACCCCAGGGAAATGATAGAAGGGCAGATCCTTCTCAGGGACCAACATAAAGGAAATAGCAAAGAGCCTACATATTTGAAAGTGTTGACAAGGTCCTGTCTGAGGAAAACAACTAACAAAACAAATAACAAAACAAAACAACTCTCTTCCAAACACCCTGAAGTGCTCAATCTAGAATCATTTCCTTGCTGTCCTCATGAGTTAGAGCTGCACTGAATTTGTCACTGCAGACAGGAAAGATAACAGAGAAAAACATGTCAACAGACCCCAACCAACATGCTTTTGAGACTTTACATAAAGAGGGTTCCGCCAGTGTCTGAGGTTGGTCTTTGGTATACCTGGTTTGAGATTGGTTCTTCTACTTACCGGCTCTATCTCAAACAAATCACAGAATCTCTTTGAGCATTCATTGGCTCCCCAGTAAGATCAGAATGGAGATAAAAATAAAACCCATCTCATAACAGCCTCTCTCATACTCTTCTTTAATTCAAGAAGTTTTGCTTGAATTATCAGAGTAAGAATTTACAATGTCCAAACATCTTTGCTATATGAAGAGAGTTTTTAACAGAAACCAATTTATGACAGTGAGACAAGTTCTCTGAGTGGAAACTACCCTAGATTGATATTTTTCCAGATTCTAAGTAAGAAAAACTAATCCTGGAATATTAGGAAAAAATAATTTTCTCCCTTTGGAGCCAATACCTTTTTAACAAACGTTGCCCAACAGTTTAAAAAGAAAAAATACATGACTAAGAGATTATTCTGTTAAGATTATAGCAAGAAAAATTCAGTTTGGCCTGAGATATCTGTCCAACTGCACATAAAATCAATTAAAATCCTTATAGTACAAAATTGCATGCATGCACACACATTAACGTGTATATATGGAGGTACATGTATTAGAACAAGAAAGTAAGGTATTTCTCTTCCCTATGTGATAACCTTTTAAATGCTTTATCATTAAACTGTGGATGCTCTATGTCTTCACTGAGTGAGTAAGCCAGTGGATTACCACAAAAGAATCCATAATGTGGCCAGGTGCAGTGGCTCACGCCTGTAATTCCAGCACTTTGGAAGGCCAAGGCAGGTGGATTACCTGAGGTCAGGAGTTCAAGACCAGCCTGGCCAACATGGCAAAACCCCGTCTCTACTAAAAATACAAAAATTATCCAGGCATGGTGGTAGGCATCTGTAATCCCACTACTTGGGGGCGCTGAGGTAAGAGAATCCCTTGAACCTGGGAGGTGGAGGTTGCAGTGAGCGGAGATCATGCCACTGCACTCCAGCCTAGGTGACAGAGTGAGACTCTGTTTCCAAAAAATAAAGAAAAAAAAATCCATGGTGTACAATTCAAATCTGTCCAATAAAGCATTGATATAACACTTCACAAAATGCAAAAACCTCTGCGTCTAAGGATCTATTCACGTCTCAGGCTCTGAAGTCAATAATTCCCTTCCATTAACAACTTCCTGTTTTGCTCTATAGTATCCTTCATCACACTGGACTCTCCACTATTTTGGTTCTGCTTTTTTTTTTTTCCTACCCTCAAAATCATTGCACCTAAACAAGAAACTGATTTGTTTTTAAATCAGGTTTTCTTACAGAATCAGTGACATAAGAGGATTAATTGTTTGTTTTCAATCTTTTTCTCCTCCCAGATCTATTTTTAAAACAAATTTTATTTTGGGATGTCCTGACTGGGATGATACTAAATTGAAAAGCCTGGTGCAAATTTTATTGACCTCCATTTCCTACTCTAAAGGATGTCCCCTACTAATCTGTCATCTACAGGGCAGACAAAGGCCAGAGGCAAGGGAAGCCAAAACAGATGGTGTGTGTAAGAAGCCCAGGACCAGACTCTTTATGTTTTGTTGATTGGTTTTAAAATAGTCAACTAGAAGAAAAAGGAAAAAACACATGGGCATTTTTCTTCTTATTCCAACCTGTGCCAAACTAGATGTTACTTGCCATGTGCATGGCAAACACAGTGTCTACAAATAGATTCTTAGTCAGTGTTTCTTGGGTATGATAGAATGAATGGATGGAATGATGGATGGATGATGGGGTAGATGGGTGGATAAATAAATAAATGAGCAAATATTATTGATGATTTTCTATTCAAACCATGCCTAGAACACAAAAAGACAAAAGTTATCACTTAGGAAACTGAATTATAGGCCAGTCATTCCACCTGCTGATCATCGCGCCCTCTCCCCAGTGGGCGTCCTGCTCACCAGCCCTGCTGCGTTGTCTCTAGACATTGTGGACAATATGCGGTGGATGAACAAGCAGCAGCTCTATTATGAAGTCCTAAATTCCGGAATGATTGTCTTATCGGCACTAATGATCTGGAAGGGGTTAATGGTAATAATTAGAAGTGAAAGACTAATTGTAATGATGCTCAGTGGCAGCATGGAACCTGCATTTCATAGAGAATATCTCTTTCTAACAAATCAAGTTGAAGATCCCATATGAGTGGGAAAAACTGTTGTTTTAAAGATAGAAGGAAGAGAGATTCCTATAGTTCACCGAGACTTTAAGATTCATGAAATGCAAAATGGGCATATCAAGTTTTTTGACCAAAGGAGATAATGGCGCGCTTAATGACCAAGGCCTCTGTAAACAAAGACAGCATTGGCTAGAGAAAAAAGATGTCATGGGACGAGCCAGGGAATTTGTTCCTTATACTGGAATTGTGACGATCCTCATGAATGACTACCCTAAATTTAAGTATGCCGTGCTCTTCTTGCTGGATTTATTTGTGCTGGTCCACCGTGAATAAGAAGTCTGCCTTGCTGTTCCCGGGAAGATGCATGCTTTTCGTTACTGGATGTTTGGAGTAGATACTGGTCTGTGATTGGTGGAATCGAGAACACACGTGTTGGCACGTCTTGGCAGCAGTGGTTTGCCTTAGCTTATATTTCCACACTAGGGTTTGTGTGGGCGGGCACATGTGCACCCCAGAATGCACTTGAGGGGACTTTCAGTCACAGGATTTCAGTTGTCATTGTCACACTTTCACATTTTTTTATATCAGTGAATCTTTTATATTAAAAGGTTGAGCCAAAAAAAAAAAAAAAAAACAAAGAAAACTCTCGGAATTACAAAATGAATGCCTTCCTACTTTTTAGAGATTAACAATGTGAAATTTTGTCCATATCCTTCCCTATTTTGTCATATTTTAATATTTTTACTGTTTTATATTATTTATTTATCTATATATCAATTTTTCCCCAAATTATAATCACCATAGTGATCTACATCTCACTTTTTTCACTTATACATCAACAATATTTGTTCATGTCAGTGTATAGAGATCCACGTTGTTCTTCTTTAATGACTCCATGATATTCTGTTGTATAGCCACACTGTAAGTGATTTAGCCTGACTCTTTTTTTTTTTTTGAGACAGAGTTTTGCTCTTCTTACCCAGGCTGGAGTGCAGTGGCACGATCTTGGCTGACTGCAACCCCCGCCTCCTGGGTTCAAGCAATTCTCCTGCCTCAGCCTCCCGAGTAGCTGAGATCACAGGTACGCACCACCATGCCCAGCTAATTTTTGTATTTTTAGTAGAGATGTGGTTTCACCATGTTGACCAGGATGGTCTTGATCTGTTGACCTCGTGATCCACCTGCCTCGGCCTCCCAAAGTGCTGGGATTATAGGCGTGAGCCACTGCGCCCGGCCTTAGCCTGACTCTTATTGAAAATTAAATCATATTCAATTTTATGACATTACCACAATACTGCAATGTACTGCCTCGTACATATATTACTATGTCACTGACCGTCTGTATTTTTTTGAGTTGTTAATATGCTTTGCTCTTTTCTGGATTGGTTTGTCAATTTTTGTTTGTTTGTTTGTTTGTTTGTTTTTGAGACAGGGTCTCACTCTGTCGCCCCGACTGCAGTGCAGTGGCATGATTACAGCTCCCTGCAATGTCAACCCTTCAGCCTCAAGTGATCCTCCCACTTCAGCCCCATTGAGTAGCTGGAATTACAGGCACACACCATGCCCGACTGATTTTTTTTTATTTCTTGTAGAGATGAAGGTCTCACTATGTTGCCCAGAAACTCCTGAGCTCAAGCAATCTTCCTGCCTCAGCCTCCCAAAGTGCTGGGATTACAGGTGTGAGCCACCACATATGGCTTATTTTTTATTTATAGAAACTCTGCACATTAGAAATTTTAACATTTGTCATTTGTATGTGTGGCAAATATCTTCTCTCAGTCTGTCCCTTGCCTTTTAACTTTGTTTTTGGCATCTTTCACTGTTTAATGCTTTCAAACTTTTCTATTGTCAGATTTATTTTTCCTTTATTGCTTTTTTTCCTAAATAATCCTAAGGAATATTCCTCAACCCCAAGTTTACAAAAATATATATTTATTCTTGTTAATTATACGTTTTATGGTTGAGACATTTAATGCTGACTTATCCATGTATTTTATCACATTCCAACCTTTTTTAGAATTAAGTTAAATGGATATGACTCATTCTAGCCAATAAGATGTGGGCAGAGGTGACACAGGCAGTTCTATGTCACCTTTACCCCTGATAATGAAGACCCCTGTGTGAACCTTCAGATCTCTCTTCCCCTTCAGCAGTACACCTTGAAACCAAATGGTTCAAATTTTGTGGGAACAAAATGGAAGCAGCCTTGATCCCTGAGTCATCACATGGAAGGAAGTTTCCCTTGAAGAGTCTCCAGGCTCACTTCAGACTTCACATAATCAAGAAAATTTCCTGGCTTGATATGGTGCCTCATGCCTGTAATCCCAACACTTTGGGAGGCCAAAGCGGGCAGATCACCAGAGGTCAGGAGTTCAAGACCAGCGTGGCCAACATGGGAAAACCCTGTCTCTACTAAAAATACAATAATTACCTGGGCATTATGACATCTGCAGGTAATCCCAGCTACCTGCTGGGAGGCTGAGGCAGGAGAATTACTTGAACCCAGGAGGCCGAGGTTGCAGTGAGTCAAGATCAGGCCACTGTACTCCAGCCTGGGTAATAGAGTGAGACTCAGTCTCAAAAAAGAAAAAAAAAAAAAGAAACTTTCCTATGTTAAGCCTCTGTGATCCTAAAATATTTTTGCTATTGTAGCATTGTTAACCCAACAATATTTTTTCCCTACATTTAGATGTTCAATTCATCGACAATTTATATTTACATTGTGCAATGTGAGAATAACTTTTTTTTCAAAATACTGTCATTATCATAATATTAAACTGTTTTAACTTAGAATCTTTAGAATGAAGACCACTCCTTCAATGATTAGATGAGACACAAGATGGAAATAAACATTTGACTACTTACAGGTCCAGGGCATACACAGCATGCCTGGAGGCCACACACACACACACACACACACGCACACACACAGGTCAGAGAGTGTGTGGAGAAAGGGATCGATAGGCTAGTGCCTTTATTGGAGTCCAGGACATTATTCAAACAGATTTCCCAAGAGTAGTTATAGTTAGTGTATGCAAAGCAACAGACACAAATTCCAGGTCAGACTATGACTGAGAGGCGGCCACGGTAGCACATCTGCACAGTCCATGCAGGATATGGGGGTCAGTCAGGTAGGTTGTATCCAGCTGTCCCATAGGGAGGGGGTTACCAGGAAGCAGTTATGTAAGGCAGATAGCTGCATCAACAGCACTGAGCAACTGGGTGTGGAAGCGGGGGGAGCATAGAACTGGAAACTGTGTCAAGAGAGACTAACTGATAAGAGAAAATTAAATATTCAAAATAGATGTTCAGGCAACATAAAATTATAAGATTCACTACATACACTCTTATATATCAGTGTGTCTATTTCACATTCTCTCTTATGTACCACTGATCTATTTCTCTATCTCTGTACTATTAGCCAACCATTTTAATCTAAGTAATTATGTATTATCTTAGGGAGCAAATTTCTTCTTCTGACTCTTCTTTTCAAATGCTAACTTCATTGTTCCAAATAAATTTTAAAACCAACTTATCTATTTCCCAAAACAATTCACTGGGATCCTAATCGAATTTGCGTCATCTTTGTATACCGACTTGGGACGGAACAGCATCTGAATGCTATTTAGTCTTCCTGTGAGGAATTATTACTATGTCTCATTTTTTAGATCTATTTTATGTCCTTTAATAAAAATATCTATAGTGCTCTTACTAAGTTATTCTTAGATGTTTTACAAACTAATTTGACAATATCTTGAACATGATTTTTCCCATTTTAATTTCTAATTGTTCAATGCTAGTAAAAAGGAAAGTAGTACTTATTTCTGTATTCTATCCTGTATAAAGCCATTTTTAAAAATTGTCTTAATCGTCTAACAGTGTCATTTTTTTTTTTTTGAGACAGAGTCTTGCTCTGTCGCCCAGGCTGGGGTGCAGTGGCACAATCTCAGCTCACTGCAACCTCTACCTCCTGTCTTCAAGTGATTCTCCTGGCTCAGCCTCCCAAGTAGCTGGAACTACAGGCACTTGCCATCACACATGGCAAAAATACTTTTTGTATTTTTAGTAGAGATGGGGTTTTGCCATGTTGGCCAGGCTAGTCTCAAATTTTGGGGTTCAAGTGACCCACCCACTTTGGCCTCCCAAAGTGCTGGGATTACAGATGTGAGCTACCTTGCCTGTCCCAATCTGCTGAATTTATTAGATTTTTAGGTATATTGTCATATCATGTATAACTGATAAATGTGTTTCTTTTCTTCCAAGGTCATTTTCCTGTATTCCTAGTTTATTTAAAGCTTTTTTATAAAGCGATTTAGGGGCCAGGCATGGTGGCTTGTGCCAATAATCCCAGCACTTTGGGAGGCCGAGGTGGGCAGATCACTTGAGCCCAGGAGTTTGACACCAGTTTGGTCAACATGGCAAAACCCTGTCTCTACTAAAAATGCAAAAATTAGCCAGGTGTGGTGGCGCTTGCCTGTAATCCTAGCTACTCAAGAGGCTCAGGCGAGAGGATTGCTTGAATCAGGGAGGTGGAGGCTGCAGTGATCCCAGATTGCACCACTGCCTTCCAACCTGGATGACAGAGTTAGACTCTGTTCAAAAATAAAAATAAATAAATAAAATGGGACTTAGAATTCACTCCTAAATTTAATCATTTGTTTTTTGTGTCATCTATTTATATAATCATGATTTTCCCCTTAAAGTTTTAATGTAATAAACAAATTTAATAGGTTGAGGATAAACAATCTTATATTTCTTTCATAAACCCTATCTAATTGTGCTACATTTAAATCTTAACTGGAATGATATAAACATTTAATTCTGAACAACTGGAAGTAACCTATAAGTCAGAAATTGAGGAACAGTTCAATAAATTAATGGGAAAATAACATTATGAAATATTTTGTGACCACTAAATATACGATGTATACTTGGCTTAATCTGTTCAGGCTGCTAACAGAATACCATAGATGGGATGGCTTATAAACAGCAGAAATTTATTTCTCATCTTCCTAGAGGCTGGGAAGTCCAAGATCAAGGCATCCGTAGGTTCAGTGTCTGGCGGGGCCGGCTTCATACACTGCTGTCTTTTTGCCTTCTCTCTGTGTCCTGACAAAAAGGGGAAAGAGATTTCCTGGGGCCTCTTTTATAAGGACTTCACCCTCATGATAGAATCACCTTTCAAAGCCCTACCTCTAAATACCATCACATTAGGCATCAGGTTTCAACATATGGATTCTGGAGGACACAAATATTAACTCTTCAATAGCAATATCTAATTCTGAGTTTCAATTTTAAATAGGATCTAAGTAGAAGCTTGGTTGTAGAATCTCGGGTAAAAGCTGGAGGTGACCAGATACTGAGGCTCAGCATATGCTAAAGCTGCCTAAATGCCTTCTTCAGAAATCAGGACTGATCTTGGCTACAGGAGGAGGGCCGAGACTCATAAGGAGACCATGAAGGCTGAGAATCCAGCAGGACTTGAGAACAAGGGGTGAGCTGCATGCAAAGGAGTCCCGTGTGTTTAAAGTACCATTGAAGTGAGAGTACCAAGACAGTTACAAAACTCTCACGGCAGCTACGGCTGCCTATGTGTAATTCCACATTTAGAAATTGTGAGAAGGTCTATATGTCATACAATTTTACTGTTATCCATAAAATAGTTTATGATATTTACAACCAATAAAATTTTAAACGTTTTAAACACTTTACATCCAAATAGAATCACAAACATAAAAAAAAAAAAAAAACAAAACAGACCACATGTTGAAGACTGTTAATTTGGAGATTGCTCACCCTGTTAACCTTAAAACTCGTAGGAGCAGTGACTGTTATGATGTCTTAAGATCACTCAACTGAAACTTTTCTTCTACGTCAAGAAGCCACTCTGCTCGCTTGGTACTGGCTGCCTAGATTGTGCTTGAGAAGGATTCTGAGGTCAAGACCATGTGCACAGAGAAAGGGACGTGATAAATCAATGGTGGACAAGAGATAAGAGAATGGAAGCATTTGTGCCAAACTGAAACAATTTCCTCATCCTCACAGCAGCAGGGTCTGCAGGTTCCTCCCGGGTCAGGAATAGCAACATCTCCTCAATGCCTCATTCTCGCCAGTTTTCGAGATAGGAATCGCACTGGGTGGTCGCCGGAGGATGGAAAAACCCAAACAACAGCCAAAACAGGAACTAGGCAAATAAACCATAAGATAACAGAAAACCCAAAAGAAGGGAGAAAATGGTCAAAACCCCAGTCAGGGTGGCATGTTCATGACTCTTCCAGATAAACCCAAACAAGGGAGAAAGAGGATGATAACCAGGTGGCTCCCTGCAATCCCCTCCTTTTCCAGAATACCTAATAATTATTCTGCTCATTAGTTAAACACCCATTGAATTAGAAACCCGAACTCCATCGTGCACAAGGCTTTCTCATGAGCACACACACACTTCTTTCATAAGTGCGTGCTTTCACTTAGCAATGGAGGCATCTTCCCCTGTACTTCATTCTGACTTGTCCCTGAATTCTTTCTCACATCAGCTAGGGCATCAGGAGACCCTCCTGAGATCTCCAACAATGGTTTTGTTGATACTTATCTATCACACTGCACTGGAGATTACACATGTACTAAATTGTCAGCCATTTGAAGGCAAAGAACATATTTTAATTATCTCTATTCCACCAGCTATTTCAGTAACTGGCATTTAATAAATATTTGTTGACCAAATTAATATCTTTGATGAGAAAAAATAGATAAGATTCCTAAAAAATTTTCCTCGCCCTTCTGAGTATCTGGCCCATTTCTGTTCCTAATTCCTCAAGAAACCCATCTACATATTTCGATTTGGGTAACCACCAGCACAATAAAGAGACAAAATAAGTATATCAGTGCAAAGATTTTCCCCCACACTACCCCTTTTATGCCCACATTCCACCTCACTCCGCCACCTCGAACTCCTGGCAACCACGAGTCTGTTTTCCATGTCTATGGTTTTGTCATTTTCCATAATGGTACGTAAATACAATCACAAAGTATGTGTATGATCTGTAGAAATTGGCTTTATTCACTCAGCGTAATGTCCTTGAGATCTAGCCAAGTTTGTTCGTACATCAGTAGCTTATTCTATTTATTCCTGAGTAGTTATTATGTGGTACGGATACACCAGTTTGTTTAACAGTTTATTTTGTGTTTGTTTGTTTGTTTAGAGATTAGGTCTCCCCCAGGCTGGTCTTGAACTGCTGGGCTCAAGCTATCCTCTGGCCTTAGCTTCCCACAGTTCTGGGATTATAGAAATGAGCCATCACACCCAGTCCCGTTTACCTAAAGAGGGATATTTTGGTGGATTCTAGTTTTTGGCTATTAACCAGCAAAGCCACCGTCAATAATCACATACAGGTTTTTGTGTGAACACACATTTTCATTTCTCTGGGATAAATACCCAGGCATGGAATTGCTGGGTCATGAGGTAGCGTATGTCCAGTTTTTTAAAAAAAACTACCAATACTACCATGCTATTTTCCAGTAATTAGTACCATTTTTCATTCCCCCCAGCCATGTGTGAGAGAGACAGTTTTTATACACCTTTGCTAGGATTTGATAATTTCACTATTTTTTTAAATTTTAGGCATTCTAATAGATGTGCAGTAATATCTCATCCTTGATAGCTAGTGATGCTGAACACCATGTGCTTATTTGCCATCTCTAGATATCTTTGATGAAATGTCTCATGATCTTTGGCCCATTTTCTAATTAGATTGTTTTTTGCTGTTGAGTTTTGAAGCTTATTTATAAATTCTAGCTATGAGTCCTTTATCTTATATGTAGTATGAAATATTTTCTCCCAGCCAGTAGATTGTTCTTCATCCTCTTAATAGGGTCTTTTGCAGAGATAAAGTTTTTAACTTTACTAAGGTCCAATTTATTGATTTTTCTTTTATGAATTATACTTTTGGTATCATATCCAAAACTCTTTATAAGCACTAGATCCCAATCTCAAATCAAATCTCAAATGGGTGTATCTCTGTGGTGATATTTCTGGGTACTTTATTCTATTCTATTGATCATTCTGTCTATCCCTCTGCTAACACCACACACAGTCTTGTTGTCAAATTTATGTATGCACAGGTATTCATACTCTTGATTTGTTGACTCTGTTGACATCTGCAGGGTTGATAGTGCTATATCCTGTTTTATTCCTCATACTAGTAAGTTGTGTCTTCTCTTTGCCATAATAGACTTTTCCTAGTATTATTGATCTTTGCAAAGGAACTCTTTTTTCCATTGACTTTCTCCATTAATTATCTGTTTCCAATTTCAGTTTTATTGATTTTTGCTTTAATATTTATTGGTTCATGCCTTCTCCTTACTTTGGGTTTGTACTCTTCTTCTTCTAGGTTTTTGAAATGAGAGCTTATATTATTGATTTGAGATTTTTCTTGTTTTCTAATGTAAGTGTTTAGTGCTATAAATTTATTTCCTAGTATTGCTTAAATTGTGTCCCACAGATTTTTATATGTCACATTTTCATTTTAATTCAAATAGTTTAATATATTTGTTAAATTTCCTGTGAAACTTTCCCTTTGACCTATGAATTATTTACAAGTGTTTTGTTCAGTTTCCAAAGGTTAGGAGATTTTTCCTATTATATTTCCAATACTGATTTCTAGTTTAAACCTTTATAAGTCAAAGAATATACTCTGAATAATTTCCATTTTTTAAAATTTATTGAAGCTTATTTTATCCCCAGGGTATGCTCTGTACTGGTAAATATCCCATAGGCACTTGAAAAACGATGGGTATTTTGCTCTTAATGTGTGGAATAATCTGTAAAAGTTCATTAAATTCTGTTGAATAATAATGTTACTGAGTTCTTCTGTATCCTTGCTCATTTTCTATCAAGTGTTCTATCAATTATTTGCTTTCTTTTGGTTAATATTTACATAGTATATATTAATATTTTTCCACTTATATGAGTCAGAGTTCTCCAGAGAAACGTAACTAATAGGAGGTATATCTATATATCAGGAGATAGGTCTATTTAGATGTAGATATAGATGATATAGACATAGAAAGATTTGCAATCATGAAGGCTGAGAAGTTCTACCTTGTCCTGCAAAGATTTTCAGCTGGCAAGCTGAAGACTCAGGAGACCTGATATATAATTCCAGTCCAAATCTACAGAGCTGAAAACCAGGAGAGCTAAGGGTGTAAGCTCCGGTCTGAATGCCATTAGGGTTGAGACCCAATGTTTCCTGAAGATAAAGGCCAGAAAGACCAATGTCCCAGCTGAGTCAGGGAGGAGGAGTTCCCTCTCACTCAGACTTTTTGTTCTATTAGCGTCTTTAAATGATTGGGTAAGGCCCACCCACATTAGGAAAGGTAGAGTAAATCTGTTTTACTCAGTCTACTGATTCAAAGGTGAATCTCAACCAGAAACATCCTCACAGACACACCCAGAATATTGAATGGCCGAATATCCAGACACTATGGTGATAAATGTGTTTATCGTAAGTCAAGCTGACTCGTAAAATGAAATATCATACCATCCTTTTACGTTCAACCTCCTTTTATCATTATATTTGAAGTGAATTTCTTGTGGACAGTTTCCTGTAAATATTGATAGGTTAGGGTTGAAATATGCCATTTTATTTCCTGTTTCCTGTTTATTTTTCAATTCACACCTTCTTCTTGCTATCCTGTGTATTATTTGAAGATTTTTAAGAATTCCAGCTTGATTTCTCTGTGTGTTTGGGGAGTATTGCTTTGTATAGCTTTTTAAGTGGTTACTCTAGGTATTTCATTATATGTATACAACACAATGGGTGTTGACAAGTTAGCACTTCAGATGAAGTGTAGAAACTTCATCTCCTGTTACATTTTTTACTCTCTTCCATTTATAATATAATTTTCAACCCAGAAATTTCATTACTGGTTATATATCCAAAGGATAATAAATCATTCTACTATAAAGACACATGCACACGTATGTTTATTGTGGCACTGTCCACAATAGCAAAGACTTGAAACCAACCCAAATGCCCATCAATGATAGACTGGATAAAGAAAATGTGGCACATATACACCATGGAATACTATGCAGTCATAAAAAAAGATGAGTTCACGTCCTTTGCAGGGACATGAATGAAGCTGGAAACCATCATTCTCTGCAAACTAACACAGGAACAGAAAACCAAACACCGCATGTTCTCACTTATAAGTGGGAGTTGAACAATGAGAACACATGGACACAGGGAGGGAAACCTCACACACTGGGGCCTCTTGGGGGTTAGGAGACTAGGGGAGAGATAGCATTAGGAGAAATACCTAATGTAGATGTCGGGTTGATGGGTGCAGCAAACCACCATGTCACATAGTATACCTATGTCACAAACCTGCACGTGTATCCCAGAACTTAAAGTATAAAAAAAAATTCTTAAATATTTCCCATGCATACATTGAAAACCACTTTGATGGTGCTATACTTTTTGCTTCAACTGTCAAACATAATTGAGAAAAGTCAAGGGAAGGAAAACCTATTGTGTGTACCTCTATTTTTGCTTACCATGTCCTTTCTTTATACCTAATGTTTCAAGATTCTTTTTTAAAAAATATAATTCCTTTTCTATTTCGAGAATCTCTTTAACCATTTCTTTAAGGCACGTCTGCTGGTAACATACCTCTCTTAGTTTTTCTTTATCTGATTATCTTAGTTTCCTGTTGTTACTGTAAGAAACTACCATAAACTAAATGGCTTAAAACAAGACAAATGTATTATCTTACCATTATATAGAAGTCCAAAACGAGTCTCACTGGACTAAAGTTAAAGTGTCAGCAGTTCTAGTTCCTTCTGGAGTTTCTAGGGAGAATCTGTTTCTTCCCTTTTCTACATTCTTTGTCTTATGGCCCCTTCTTCTTCAAAGCCAACAGGTAGCATCTTTAAATCTGTCACAAACTCTCTCTCTTCTCTACCTCTCCTCTGTTTCTATCATCGTTTTCTTTTCTCTGACATTGACCTTCCTTCCTTCCTCTTATAATGACCCTGTGATTACATTGGACCCACCCAGATAGTCCAGAATAACTTCTCCACCTCAAGATCTTGAACTGAATTACATCTGAAAAGTCCTTTTGCCATGGAAGGTGACATGTTCTCAAACGCGATAGATGAGGGCATGAGCATTTGTTACAAGTCATCACTCGCTTGCTGCTTTCAAGGTTTTTTCTTGGTCTTCGGTTTTTAGAAGTTTGGTTATGAAGTGTCTTGACACAGAAATATTTGAGTTTATCCTGTTTGTGGTCTGCTCAGCTCCTTGAATCTACAGGTTTACGTCTCTTGCCAAATTTGGGAGATTTTTAGCTTCTGTGATATGTTGATGGAATAGAGCAGATGTTATCTAAACATCATCTTGTTAGAATGGTGTCTTAGTCCATTTGTCCTGTTATAACAAAATACCACAGGCCAAGTAATTTCTAAACAATAGATATTTATTTCTTTTGGTTATGAAGGCTGGGAAGTGCAAGGTCAAGGCACTGGTATTTAGTGTCTGGTAAGGGCTGCTCTGCTTCCAAGACGACATAGTGTTCCTGCATTCTCTGGAGGAGAGAAACCCTGTGTCCTCACATGGTGGAAGGGACAGAAAGGTCAAGAGACCACTTCTTTCAACCTACAGCCCTTTGATAAGGGTGCTGATCTCATTCATGAGGGAAGAGCCTTCATGACTTAGTCACCTCCCAAAGACCATACCTCTTAATTTTGCTGCACTGGAAATTAAGTTTCAATATAAATTTTACAGGGGACACCATCATTTAACCCATAGCAGGTGCGCTTTTCTTGGTCATTTGGCTAGAGAAAACAGATTTCCCTTTGGGCCATTTTAGCCTAAATCCATTGGCATTTCCATATTACCAGTTTCTCAAATACCTAATCTAGAATATCTGAGGCAACACAAAAACCCAGGTCCCAAGTCCCTAGCCAGCCCTTTTTGTTTCTCAGCTTTTAAAGTCTTCTAATATTTACTTCTTATATAATGCCCACAGTTTTTAGCTGTAGTTAGCAAGAAAAATAGAGAAAAGTGTACCTATTGCATCTTCCTGGAGGCAGGAGCCAAGACAGCTTGGTTTTTTTTACAATTTTGTTGTTGTTGTTGTTGTTGTTGTTGTTGTTTTGAGATGAAGTCTCACTCTGTCACCCAGGCCGGAGTGCAATGGCATGATCTCAGCTCTCTGCAACCTCCTACTCCTGAGTCCAAGCGATTCTCCTGCCTCAGCCTCCCTAGTAGCTGGGATTACAGTCACGTGCCACCACGCCTGGATAATTTTTGTATTTTTAGTAGAGATATAGTTTCATCATATTGGCCAGGCTGGTCTCGAACTCCTGACCTCAGGGGATCTGCCCACCTTGGCCTCCCAAAGTGCTAGGATTACAGGAGTGAACCACCTTGCCCGGCTGTGTTTTACAATTTGTAAATAACTTTACTCTTACACTTTATTCTCTTAATTGCCTCAGGTAAAATTTTATTCTTTAATAAGTATAGACATAATTAGTTCATATCTTCAACAGCGTATCATCTTTTGCGTGTTTCTTCTCTTTTCACACATTTTACCGTCAATAAGAAATGCCTGAAAATGTTTAAAAGTATATGTAACTTGGGTACCCACTGTGGCTTTTTAAAAATAGTCAAGCAGAAAATTATTTAAATGACTATCAACACAGGATATGCATTTTACTTTCACACAAGGGGATACTATGCAGCCACTTAAAAAATGAGTTATAAATTAACGTGAAAAAATCTAGGCTATATTGCTATAAAGTAAAACAATTAAATTGCATATCATTTTTTTAAATTGTTATTTTCTGTTTTGAATTTTAAGTGATGCTGTGCCAAATAAATAAGAAACGTTTCAGTTTTCAATAGCTATCGTCTGGAAGCTGTTTCATATGACTTATCTCATTTGATGTTCACAATGTATGTACACAGGGCAGGTATTACTCCCAATTCACTTCTACCCAACATGGTTACTAGACACCACTCAATTTTCTATAAATTTCTTGAGTTCCAGATGCAAAGGTGCAATCATGTTTTTCTCTTTAGTACCATCTCTCCAAAAACATATGAAAAGGTAAGATAAATAAATGTGGCATTGTAGAGAGAACCAAAACTTGCAAAGCTCTACTCCCAAATTCCTCAGAATTCATTTTCAACAAATGATTCTCCTTCTCCATCTACTCTACATACGTATCAGAAAAACAGCCTTAAAGTTTTTAATTACAAAGAGGTCTATGACATATGACTTCTCTGCTTCAAAGGACTCTAATAATAGCGCATGCATAGGAATATAGCACTCTGAGCAGAGTAAACAAACACTTCTCTCTCCTGAGAGAGATCAGATGAACCTGCTGATGTAAGATCTCTCCCAGAATTCCATTGTTGTCTCTCCAAACAGCCTTTAAGGAAAACCACCAAATCTGGGATGGGGAGCTTTTCTCAAACGTGTTTCCTTTCAAAACATAGGGAAACAGGATTTTTGGCCACAGGAGGTCAAGGTCAGCAATCTAACAGAATTGGTCCTTTTGAACTTCCTTTCTAAAAAACACATTATGTTATCTGATGAAGACTGTTACGTTGAAAATCCCATTGATATGATCAATTTTGTTCATCACCCAATGATCTCAGGAAGCACACCAATAAAATCCAGAAATCAGTCTGATACCAAAATGCATATTTTCAAGATAATGTGAGCAGTGTAAATTCTGTGAGGACTGTAACAGTGTTTTATCAGTTTTTATGCACCGTACAAAGAACTGTATAGTGCTTGTGCAATAGTAAATAATCAATAATTATTTCTTTAATGAGTAGTTACATTTTAACAGTAAAAGAAAATGAAATTTATGAAAAAACACAAACTCAAGATTGCAAAGATATGCACAGATATGCACATATAACTCTCAAACTGAGCTCTTCAGAGACTGTATTGCTTTCAGACACCTGAATTTAAATGGAGTTATTTGCAAATATGGGCATTCTTACCAAATAAAATAAAGTGTGTTTTTAATTAGTATTGCTTTAGTACCACTGTCTTAGATTTGTACAGCATTTTCTTAAACACTTAAAAATTTTCCAGTTAACTTTGACATTTTAGTGTCAGAAATTTCTGGGAGGAAATAGAGATTTATCTAAAGGCACTCAATAACTAAACGAAGTTTGACTCTTCTCTAAGCTTTGCTCCTATAGATGGGCTGCCTTTATTTGTTGTAAAGGAAGGCAGCTCCTGACGCTTCCCTCTCAGTAAGAAAGGATTAGTTTAGCACTATACACACAGACCCGCTCCCTAATCACTTTCAGTAATCATCTGATCTGCTTTCTCCTGGTACTCACAAGTCACTGAGCCTTGGTTTTGTTTCTAAGTTAGAAATACCAGACAAGAAGGAAACACACCAAGAAGAGGAGGTAGATATTTTGTCACGCCATCAGCTTTTCCTTCCATCTGATGGCCATGCCTTCAGTGGACACTGCCCACTTCCTGCCCAGAAGGAGAATGTTCAAGGAAAATGTCTGAGGCCCATTTCCTCTTGCTTTCAACTGAATCATGAGAACCCATAAAGATTTCTCACTCTTCACCAGAAAATGAGAATTCCTGGATATTGTTGCAGTTCTAAATTAGGAAATAAGAATCATTAAATGACAGAGTCGTTTGCTTACATAATGTCCCACCACATCGTTATTCATCACTTGGCCTAAAACCTAAGTTGGTATATTTCCGCTTAATATAAGAAAGCCCCTGTTTTCTCTGTTTAAAGGCTCATTTCACTAAGAATCTATTTGGGAGATGTCCATTTGTTTTTTGGTTTATCTTTTTTAAAAAACAGAGTGCAACATCTGCCACCAACAAACCTCTGGAAATTGTAATGATAGGAAGCAATAAATGACTAGTAAATAAATTTTCTTTTTAATGCCTGAAATACCCAGAAGACCCAATGCTGAACCATACTTTGTCTTATGGTATGTTAATTAGAAACTAGTTAAAATTGTTTTTGAGAACGGAGCAAAACGTCTAGCCAGTGATCGTACCAAGTGGACACAAATGCTAAAAGCGGTTAGCATCGTGGTGGTAAAACAGACCTGGTCATGGACACCAAGTAGCCAATGCAGCAGTCACATGCACCCTACCCTACAATATTGGAGGCAAACATCCCTGGCCCCATATACAAGGCTGTCCCTGAGCCAAGCACTGTGGGCAGCTTCACAGGAAGGACTGCCCTCTTTAGGGGCTCTCACTTCCTCTTTTGCCCCAGATCCTCAGTTCGCACAAACAACAGCAAAAGTTTGAATCTCAAGGAAATGTACATGCACCTTAAATGTATTGCTACTCTGGATAATGTGTAATATTTGTTGGCTGCCATAAATATAATACAAGTCTACACCTTCCAGAACGGTATCTTGCACAGAGTAACAGCTCGATTAAAGCACATCCAACTGAATAAACGGAGTTCTATCGGACAGTATTCTATTAACTTTTTGTTAGAATTTCTGATAATCCTTTGAAAAGTGGTCTTGACATTTTGCTTTAAGAAACACTTGTATTCTCTTAAAGTAGAAGTTATTTTTTACTTCCAAAGAAAAGCAATGGCTTGAATTCTGGAACTGTACAACTTTAAGGGACTAAAAGTTTCATGTTGTCCGGTAATTCCTAAAATACTGTCAGAGACCACTGCTTAGCCAACTGGGAATCATCCTGGGGGGTTGTTAAAAATGTAGATTCTTTCCCTGCCACCTGGAGATGCTAAGTGCAGGTATTCTGACCAACAGCTCAGACACTCAAAAGTAGATGTCTTCATCACACCTGTAATCCCAGCATTTTGGGAGGCAGAGGTGGGTGGATCACTAGAGGTCAGGAGTTCGAGACCAGCCTGACCAACAATGAGAAACCCCATCTCTACTAAAAATACAAAAAAATTAGCACACCTGTAGTCTCAGCTACTTGGGAGGCTGAGGCAGGAGAAATGCTTGAACGCAGGAGGTGGAGGTTGCAGTGAGCCAAGATGCACTATTGTATTCCAGCCTGGGCAACAAGAGTGAAACTCCATCAGGAAGGAAGGAAGGAAGGAAGGAAGGAAGGAAGGAAGGAAGGAAGGAAAGAAGGAAAGAAGGAAGGGGATGCCTTTAGTATAACTCCAGCCTCAGTCTTCTGCTACTGCCCTGCATGACAGACTCAGAGCAGGCCCTGCCTTGCTGGGCCCCATCAACCCCTAGAACTGTGAAAGGTTATAATGGTAATAAACACGAATGATTATTTTCTGCCACTAACAAGCAGGCGCGCACACACACACACACACACATATCCGTGGAATATATATAGATATATATATATTCCAGGTTTTATTCAGCAACTCGGGACCTGGGGTAGAGACAGTGTGGGGTGTGACTCAAGCATCTGTATTTTTCACAACCTTTTTGGGTACTTTGAATGAGCAGCCACATCTGGAATCAGCTAATAATCTCTTAATCCCTTGTTTTTAAAATGAGATTCGATGCTTTTTCCTTTTCTGGCACAGCCAGTCAGTGGTGGAGCATGGTTAAATCCCAGCAGACATGACTCCCAGCCTGGCCCCTGGTACCCAGAAGCAACACATCTGAGAGCAGGAATGAAGCTCAGAACTGCTGTCCTCCACGCTCACCCACTTATCCCATCTACCCCACGTCTGTCAGGGCTCAGGCTTGGGGGGCTCAGACTTAGTGGACCACTGTTCAAGTGTGAGTTGAGGATTCAGAAGCAAAAAGGCAGGTGACTTGGACAATGAGCCTCTTTTAGAAATTTTCTGCAAAGCTCACTCATCTTCAATAAAATTTGGCAAGCAGTAGCTTTCAGAATACTTTTTTTACTCTAATTGTCTCCTATAACCGAACAGTCCGTTTAAAGAAATACCCACGGTCAGCTAAGTGAGTATGAGGATGTTCACCTAGAAGAGGCTTAGCTCCCGCCAAGAACAGGCAGGGAGGGTCCGTCGTTCCACCTGCTTCCTTCCCCCAGACAGCAGAGGCAGGGCTGCCGAGCTTCTGGCCGTCAACAGCAGAAGTTTCTATTCCAAGTGCTGGTTGTGGAAAGAAAGCAGTTACTGTGTCCATTTCTAGTAATCACAAACCAGGTAAGAGGGAAATAGCAATTCTACTTGAAAGCAACAGAGTGCTAAACTAGTGAAGCATTTCCAAGACAGAAACTTATGAAGTTTGGAGGACCAGGGAATTGAGTCCTGCACTGGGACATTACTGCCCTAGGGAAAGTTGCCAATTTCAGAAAGACAGACTGAGAAGCTGAAGGCTGAGCTGCAGTTTTGAAGGGCTCATGGGTCTAGAGGGAAAAGTTTTAGAATCCAGGCCCTGTCAGGCCCAGGTCAATGCCCCCTACTCCTACTGAGTTTGAATTTAAAGGAATCACCTCTGGAATGAAGGTGAACTGGAAGACCTATAGACACCGAAGGAACTTAGGTTCACATCATCTCAATACCTGAACTGAGACCAGCCTGGGAACACAGTGAGAACCCTGTCTCAAAAAAGGAAAAAAAAGTAACAAAAACTATTAAAAACATTCTTTAGATTGGAGACTTTATAATCACTATGCACTACGCTAATTATTTGAAAATAAGAAACAAGATACAAAATGTTATCAGAGAATTGGAAACTATTTTAAAAGTATCAAGCAAAAATTCTAGGACTTAAAAATGCAGTAACTGAAATCAAGAACTCGTTATATGGATTAACAGTAGATTGAAGCAGGCTGAAAATAAAAATAACAATTTCATACAATCCTTTCGAAATAATAGAGAAAGAAGCCAACAACCTTGTTTTAGGAAGCTAACAACCTTGATTCTAAATTTGACAAAGACGGTAAAAAAAGGAAAGCACAGATCAATCTATTCCTGAACACAGATGAAAAAGCCTCAGCAGGACATTAGCAAACAGAATCCATCAATGTACAATCACAAACCAATTAGTTTTTTTAAACTTTATCAATTTTGGTTTAATTTAACATAATTTTTACAGCATTCTCAGGCTATATTAGAACAGTATTGTAAAAAGCAACAAGAGGAAAAACCCTTACTCTGAATTCTTTGCTAGGAATCATCTTGCCCCTCACAGGAAGGGCTAGTACATAGCTCTGACACTTCAGGACAGCATGACATTAAAATACACCAACTTTTCTCTCAATTTTCAGTGCTATCCCTCTCATTTTAATATCTTACTAAGTTTGTAACAAATAAAGATATATTTTAGTTTTTGTACTTCCTGATGGAGAACTTTTAAGATTTTTTTTTTAAATGCATGCTACTTTTTCTTCTTCTTCTTTTTTTTTTTTTTTTTTTGAGACAGAGTCTCACTCTTATTGCCCAGGCTGGAGTGCAATAGCACAATCTCAGCTCACTGCAAACTCCACCTCCTGGGTTCAAGTGATTCTCTGCCTCAGCCTCCCAAGTAACTGGGATTACAAGTGCCCACTACCATGCCCAGGTAATTATTGTATTTTTAGCAGAGACAAGGTTTCACCATGTTGGCCAGACTGGTCCTGAACTTCTGACCTCAGGTGATCCACCCACCTCAGCCTCCCAAAGTGCTGGGATTACATTTTCTTTCTTTTATTTCAACTATGTATATGCTTTTCTTTTTTTATTTTATTTTACTTTAAGTTCTGGGATACATGTGCAGAATGTGTAGGTTTGTTACATGGGTATATGTGTGCCATGGTGGTTTGCTGCACCTATTAACCTGTCCTCTAAGTTCCCTCCTCTCACCCTCCACCCCTCAAGAGTCCCAGTGTGTGATGTTCCCCTCCCTGTGTCCATGTGTTCTCATTGTTTAACTCCCACTTATAAGTGAGAACATGTGATGTTTGGTTGTCTGTTCCTGTGTTAGTTTGCTGAGGATGATGGTTTCCAGCATCATCCCTGTCCCTACAAAGACATGACTCATTCTTTTTTATGGCTGCATAGTATTCCATGGTGTAGATGTGCCACAATTTCTTTATCTAGTCTGTCACTGATGGACATTTAAGTTGGTTCCATGACTTTACTATTGTAAGTAGTGTTGCAACAAACATACATGTGCATGTGTCTTTATAGTAGGATGATTTATATTCCTGTGGATATATACCCAGTAATGGGATTGCTGGGTCAAATGGTATTTCTGGTTCTAGATCCTTGAGAAATCGCCATCCTGTCTTCCACAATGATTGAACTAATTGACATTCCCACTAACAGTGTAAAAGCGTTTCTATTTCCCCACAACCTCACCAGAATATATTGTTTCTTGACTTTTTAATAATCACCATTCTGATTGATGTGAGATGGTATCTCATTGTGGACAAACCAATTAGTTTTATTCCAAGAATGCAAAGTTAATTTACCTCTGAAAATCAATCAATATAATTCACTACATTTACAGGTAAAAAGGTGAAAAAAAATGCACAATCATCTCAAAAGGTTCAGAAAAATATTTTGATAAAATGTAATATCAATCTAATCAACAAATTACATAATTTTAAATATCTAACATTTACAAATTTACATTTATAGTTATTTAAAAATCTTAAAAAATTTTTAAATTAAAACTATAAATAGGTTGAAACTAATTTAATATGAGAAAGATATTTATATAAACAACGATTCTACAGAAAGCACCAGGCTTCTAGGTCAAATGCTGAAGGCTTTCCCTTTGAGATTGGGAACAAGACGCTGTTATCAACAATGTGAAAGAAGTAGAAGGCATGAGGATTAGAGACGAAGACCTCAAACTATCATTACTCACAGATGACATGATTGTGGAACAAAAAAAATCCAAAAGATAATTCAAACAATCAAAAGACAAGCTGCACACACAAAGCACTGGATGTCTGCTAAGATAACTGTTAAGTTTCTTGTGTCTATGTAAATTTATATACACATATATACATATACATACACACATACATAGATGATTTTTAATTAGCAATACAAACTACTGTATGTAATAAGTAAATACTTTACTTCTTTCATTTAATGTAGAGATTTTCCATATCAGCACATTACTTTTAATAGTTGTACAATAATCTACTGTAATATATTCTAATGATTTCTATTTAAATTATTTAAAGGTCTTTTTGCTATTACAAACAATGCAACAAAGAATTCTTATAAGAATGTATTAGTGACTGGGCATTGGTGACTCATGCCTGTAAATTCCAGCACGTTGGAAGGTTGAGGCAGGAGGACCATTGAGCCCAGGATTTTGAGGTTGCAGTGAGTTATAATCATGACACTGCACTCCAGCCTGGGCACAGAGTGAGACCTTGTCTCTGGGAAAAGAAAAAAAAGAATGTACTAGTATGACTACAAATGACAAGAAAGAGGACTCAGGGAATCTAACAGCTTCTCTAAGTTCTCCTTCCTGTGCCATGTCCTTGACTCCAGAGTAACCAAGGCAGCAAGAATTCGTAAGACAGAGGACAGAGAAGAGAGAGCTGTTAGTGACATGGTCCATCTGGAGTATTCAGTATAATGCAGGTCAACGGATTCATCTAAGAAAAATAATTGAGGTTAAGGAAAGACTCACCCAAAAGTATTTGAAGGAACGGCACGCTCACACAGCAGGAAGAACAGTGTGTGTTCCCACTAGCAGAGTAGACAAAAATCATGACTCACGGAGTATTGAGTAGAGGCTTTGCCTTGGATATACAGGGGTAAACTGAATATTGCGCTAGACTGACCTAACACATCATAAAAGTAGGACCCAAAAGGATCAAACTGTTTTTAAGGAACGTAACTACATCTCAGAACAAAGTTGAAAATGTATAGGAATACAAAAACACCCAGCATCAACAAGGCAAAATTTATAAGTCTAGCATCCAATGAAAGATTACCAGGAATGCAAAGAAGAAAAATATGACCCATAATGAAGAGAACTATTAATCAATCAAAACTAATTCAGAACTGATAAAATAAGAATTAACAAGGTAGATATTAAAACCATTATTAGAATTGTTTTTCATATTGTTTAACTTCTGAGTTAAGTAGAAACATGGGGGAAATATATATATATATTTACAAATATATATATAAGTATATAAATATATATTTATGTATTAGATATTTGAGATATCTAATTATATATTAGAGATAGTGTCTCACTCTGTCACCCAGGCTGGAGTGCAGTGGCCTGATCGTAGCTCACTGTAACCTCAAACTCTTGGGCTCCAGTGATTCTTCCCTGTTAGCCTCCAGAGTAGTTAATACTACAGGCACATACCACTATGTCCAGCTAGTTTTTAAAAATTTTTATAGAGACAGGGTTTTGCTATGTTTCTCAGGCTTTAACTCCTGACCTCAAGCAATCCTCCCACCTCAGCTTCACAAAATGCTGAGATTACAAGCATGAGCCACCATGTCGGGCCCAAGAATATTATGAAGATTACAATTAAAGTTAAACTTTTCTTTTTTAGACTTTCACTCTTGTCTAAAAAAGAATTTTCATTCTTGTCGCCCAAGGCTGGAGTGCAATGGTACCACCTCAGCTCACTGCAACCTCCACCTCTCAGGTTCGAGCAACTCTCCTGCCTCTGCCTCCCGAGTAGCTGGGATTAGAGGCGCCCGCCACCACACCCAGCTAATTTTTGTATTTTTAGTACAGACACAGTTTTGCCATGTTGGCCAGGCTAGTCTTGAACTCCTGACCTCAGGTGATCCTCCTGCCTTGGCCTCCCAAAGTGCTGGGATTACAGGCGTAAGCTACCATGCCCAGCCTAAACTTCTAGATATGAAAACTATGTCTGAGGTGAAAAATAGACTGGAAGAAGTGAAAGGCAGATTGGACATTGTAGAAGAAGGCAAGATTACTGAAATTAAAAGTGTTGTAATGAAAATTATCCAAAATAAAGCACACAGAAAATAAAATTCCAAAAAATGAAAACGCATAAGTAATCTGTGGGACAATTTCAGTGGCCTAATATATGAGTAACTGGAGTCCCTGAAGAAGAAAGACTGAAAAATATATTTGAAGAAATAATGGCTGAAACATTTCCAAACTTAGTGAAACTATAAACCTACAGAGCTAAGAAACTCAATGAACACCAAGCAAAAGAAACATGAAAAAACGACACCAAACTACAGCATAAGTTACTTAAAAAAAAATGATAAAGAGAAAAATCTGACAATCAGCCAGAAAATATACTCTTATTACTTCCAGAGAAACAAAGATAAGGATGACATCAGATTTGTCATCAAAGATTGCAGGCAAGCAAGAGACATTAGAGCAGCATCATTAAAGTACTGGAGGGTAGGTGACTGTCACTCAGTACTCAGTACCCAGCAAAAAATATTTTTTATAAATGAAGGTGAAGTCAAGACATTTTCAGACATGCAAAAGCCAAAATAATTTACCACCACCAGAAGAAACCTCTGCATTACAGGAAGTGCCAAATAACATCCTCAAGCAGAAGAAAAATGATATTAGATGGAAATCTGGATCTACACAAAGGAATGAAGACCATCAAAAATATATCTACATGGGTAAAAATATGAGAATTGTTTCTCTTATTACTTAAATCTCCTTAAAAGATATGTGCTTGTTTAAACAGAAATAACAATGTATTACTGGGTTTATAACATATACAAGTAAAGGGCATGAAAACAATAGCATAAAGACCAAGTGCAGAGAAATGAAACTATACTATCCATGAAGTGATATCTCACCTGAAGGTAGTTTGTGATCATTAAAGATGTATACCATAAACAATAAAGCAACCATTACATAATAGAACAATGAGTTATAACTAAGAACCCCAAAAGAGAAAAAACTGAATCATGGAAACAAATTAACTAAAACAAAAAAAGACAGGAAAAAAAGGAGAAAGAAAAGGAATAATAAATAAAGCAAAATGAAAACAAATAAAAAGACGTTACACCCATACCTAACCTCACCATAATCACATTAAATGTAAATCATCTAAACACATTAATTAAAATGCAGAGGTTGTCAGATTGAATATGAAAGCAAGATCCAACTATATGCTGCCTCTAGAAAACACACTTTAAATATAAAGTCACAAACATGGTGAAAAAATGAAAAGATGGAAATATAGATATGCTAACAATAATAAAAATAAATCTGAAAAAGCTTAAATGAATATCAGAAAAAGTAGATTTCAGAGGAAAAAATATTATGAGGGCTGAAGAATGTCATTTCATAATAAGAATTTATTCATCAAGGGTACATAAAAATTCTAAATGTGGCTGTGCGCAGTGGCTCATGCCTGTTATCCCAGCACCTTGGGAGCCGAGGTGGGTGGATCATGAGGCCAGGAGATCAAGACCAGCCTGGCTAACATGGTGAAACCCTGTCTCTACTAAAAATACAAAAAATTAGCTGGGCGTGGTGGGTGGCACGCACCTGTAGTCCCAGCTATGCAGGAGGCTGAGGCAGGAGAACCGCTTGAACCTGGGAGGCGGAGATTGCAGTGAACTGAGATTGCACCACTGTACTCCAGCCTGGTCGGCAGTGGGAGACTCTGTCTCAAAAAAAAAAAAAAAAAAAAAAAACTAAATGAATATGCATCTATTAACAGATTACTTCAAAATGGATGAATCAAAACTGATATATACAGGCTTGGCAAGGTGGCTCACCTGTAATCCCAGCACTTTGGGAGGCCAAGGTAGGCGTATTCCTTGAACCCAGAAGTTTGAGACCAGCCTGGGCAACATGGAGAAAAATAGCCAAGCACGGTGGCACACACCTGAAGTCCAGGTACATAGGAGGCTAAGGCAGGAGAATTGCTTGAGCCCAGGAGGCAGAGGTTGCAGTGAGCCAAGATCACGCCACTGCACTTTAGCCTGAGTGACAGAGTGAGACCCAGTCTCAAAAAAACAAACGCAACCAAAATGATGCATCGTAGTACCTCTTTATCCATGGGGAATACATTCTAAGACCCCTAGTGGATGTCTAAAACCACAGATAGTACCAAACTCTATATGTAGTATGATTTTTCCTATGCATATATACCTATGATAAAGTTTAATTTATAAATGAAGCACAATAAGAGATTAACAATAACTAATAATAAAATAGAACAATTTTAATAACATACTGTACAGTTAATATGTCAGTTATTCCTCAATAAAGCTGTTTAATTTTCTTTTTTTTTTGAGATGGAGTCTCACTCTGTCACCCAGGCTGGAATGCAGTGGCACAATCTCAGCTCACTGCAACCTCCGCCTCCTGGATTCCAGCAATTCTCCTGCCTCAGGCTCCCAAGTAGCTGGGATTACAGGTATTTGCCACCACGCCCAGCTAATTTTGTATTTTTTAGTAGACACAGAGTTTCACCATGTTGGTCAGGCTGGTCTGGAACTCCTGACCTCATGATCTGCCCACCTTGGCCTCTCAAAGTGCTGAGATTACAGGTGTGAGCCACCATGGCTGACCTAGAATTTTTAAGATGTAATTTTCCTCTCCAAAAATAAGCTATAGTTCCCCCTTGTTAGAATCCTTTCTTCCCAAAATAGTATTTAAAGTATCCTTCACATAGTCCTTGTCTCTTTCTTATAAAGTTCATTCATATACATTGTTTGGCTTGTTATTATAAATGAGATCTCTCTACTACATTTTCTTATTGGTTTTGGGGCTTGATTATAAGAAAAATTTGGATTTTTGCAATAATTAAAATTAATAAAATAGTATAAAGAGACTTTTTTAGAAACACGTGTTTTATTATATTGCCTAGGTTGGAGGGCAGTGGCTATTCACAGAAACAATCATAGCATATTACAGCCTTGAACTCCTGGGCTCATCAATCAACAAGTAGATAAAGAAACTGTGCCCTCTCTCTCTCTCTCTCCCTCTCTCTCTCTCTCTCCCTCTCTCTCTCTCTCTATATATATATATATATGATAGAATTCTACTCAGCCATAAAAAGGAATGAATTAATGGCATTTCTAGTGATTGGATAAGACTGGAGACTACTATTCTTTTTTTTTTTTTTTTTTTTTTGAGATAGAGTCTCAGTAGGTTGCCTAGGCTGTAGTGCAATGGCATGATCTTGGCTCACTGCAACCTCCACCTCCCTGGTTCAAGCAATTCTCTTGCCTCAGCCTCCTGAGTAGCTGGGATTACTGGCATGTACCTCCACACCCAGCTAATTTTTTTTTTTTTTTGTATTTTTAGTAGAGATGGGGTTTCACCATGTTGGCCAGGCTGGTCTTGAACTCCTGACCTTAGGTGATCCACCAGCCTCGGCCTCCCAAAGTGCTGGGATTACAGGCGTGAGCCACTGCACCCAGCCTGGAGACTATTATTCTAGGTGAAGTTACTCAGGAATGGAAAACCAAACATCTAGTTCTCACTGATATGTGGGACTAAGCTGTGAGGACACAAAGGTATAAGAATGATACAATGGACTTAGGGGACTTTCAGGGAAGGATGGGAGTGGAGCAAAGGATAAAAGATTACAAATAGGGTGCAGTGTATATTACTCCAGTGATGGGTGCACCAAAATCTCCCAAAGCACCACTAAAGAACTTACTCATGTAACCAAATACCACCTGTACCCCAATAACCTACAGAAACAAATAGTACTAATCCCATGCTCTAGTGATACAATACAGTATATAACCACCACCGGTACTCCTGTCACCAAACCCCACAAAATATTTACACAGGGATCTGAGATTTGGGCCCCACACAAGGAAAATGGCATGTCACATTGGCTTCTTAATTCTTTTGACACCTATTATGTGCTAGGTGCTATGCTTGTGATTTGACTAAAGAGATCAAAAATCCATGATCCAACCTTACAAGCAGTAAGTGTGATGGTAGCTGTATAAACGCACTGGAGCAACATGAAGGCAGGGACCCTGAACTATGCCCAGGAGATATCTGTGCTGAATAACAGAGAATGAATGGGAGTTCTCGAAGTCTAGAGATAGTGGATGGGAAGAGTCAAAGACGTGAGCGAGACAAGGGGACCTGACCTTCCTAGTAAGTCTCCAAGAGTCTTGTTTTCTGCCTCTGTTGTGATTTATCACAGTGTAGTAGTACCTGCATGCCTGCGTGTCTTCCTGTCTGAAATGTAAGCCCTCAGAGGGCAGTGCTTTTATTACCCCAGCTCTTAGGACAGTGTCTGGCACATAGGAGATGCAAAAGTTTTCAATTAATGTCGTGTTTGAAAGAGTAAGTTCGGGATAGCAAGTAATTTACTATGAATAAAGTAAAACATGTATATAGTATTATTTTTCCAGACAAGGAATATCTAAGGAAGGCAGACTAATAGAAAGAAGATAATTAGTCTGCTTTGACATTCAGAAGATCTACAGTATGTGGGTGAACTGTGGGTCCCAGAAAAGAGGGTAAGGGAAATAGAATCTGGAGTCATGATCTAAGGTTGCACCGGACTCAACCTCCTCCATACAACCTGAATAAAAACCAGCTGAAAGCCAGGAGTCGTGGCTCATACCTGTAATACGAGCACGCTGGGAGGCCAAGGAGGGAGGCTTACTTGAGCCCAGGAGTTTGAGACCAGCCTGGGCAACATGGCGAAACCCCACCCGTACAGATAATATAAAAAATTAGCTGGGCATGGTGGCACATCTGTGGTCCTAGCTACTCAGGAGGCTGAGCTTGGGAGGTCAAAGTTGCAGTGAGCTGTGATGGTGCTATAGCACTCCAGCCTGGGTGATAGAATGAGATCCTGTCTCAATAAAATAAAATAACAAAATAAAATAAAAGTAAACAAAAATAAAATAGTAAAAACAGCAACTAACCGACCCCCTCTGTTGATGCATTCATGTATTAATTTGTTTTTTTTTTTGAGATGGAGTCTTGCTCTGTTGCCCATGCTGGAGGGAAATGGCATGATCTCGGCTCACTGCGATCTCTGCCTGCTGGGTTCCAGCCTCAGCCTCCCGAGTAGCTGGGACTACAGTTGCGTGCCACCATGCCCAGCTAATTTTTGTATTTTTAGTAGAGACGGGATTTCACTCTGTTGGCCAGGCTGGTCTCGAACTCCTGGTCTCATAATCCACCCACCTCGGATTCCCAAAGTGCTGGAATTACAGGCATGAGCCACCGCACCCTGCCATGCATTAATTTAACACCTTGATTGAGGACCTACTATAGCCATACAGTATCAGAAAATGAACAAATAATACACAATATATCAGCTAGTGTACATGATTATAAAGACTTATGAAAGGAGATAGTGCAGCATTTTTGCTGAGTTCAGGAGACAGAGGTTGGAGTTTGGGAGACTGAGGCAACTAGAATTTGTGAGCAGAGTGGCAGAAAGGATGATGAGAGAAAGAGCTCCGGAAATTGCACAGTGGGTCCCTTCAAGTCTGTGGCTACATATTGGTCTGCACCGGCGTAGGAATAAAATCCATGAGACCAATCCAAGAACGATTCGATGTGCAGTTTGAAGACCACAAACTACCAGAGACCCGTCGGGGGAGCTGTTTCCAACGCTCCAAGAGCTGTGGAGGCGCTCACTGATCATTCAGCAGAGAGAGTGTTTCCAGTGTGTTTGCCTTCTCCACATGAATGTTTGCTTTTTTTGCAGCAACTCACAGCTTGCACCTCTGCACTCACCTGTGCTTCTGTGAAAGCTTGATCCTCTCGGCCGGTCTCTGTGGCTCACGCCTGTAATCCCAGCCCTTTGGGAGTCCGAGGCGGGCAGATTGCCTGAGGTCAGGAGTTTGAGACCGGCCTGCCTAACATGGTGAAACCCCACCTCTACTAAAAATACAAAAATTAGCCAGGCGTGGTGGCGTGCACTTCTAATCCCAGCTACTTGGGAGGCTGAGGCAGGAGAATTGCTGGAACCCAAGAAGCGGAGGCTGCAGTGAGCCTAGATTGCACCACTGCACTCCAGCCCGGGTAACAGAGCGAGACCCTGTCTCAAAAAAAAAGAAAAGAAAAGAGAAGCAAGCTTGATCCTCTCACATGGACAGCCCTCTCTTGGCTTACCCCAGTCTGTACCCGGCTGCCATTTCCATCCTTGTAATAGTTCCCAGCCTTCTGCAATCATCTCGAACCCACTGTTCCTTTCCAGCTCACATCAGTTCTCTGGCTTTTAGGATAAGTTAACAAGTAGGAGTTTCTGGGGTGTTTCAGAAGCAAGGATGAGAAGAGAAAGGAAATGAGATTCTGGAGACAGAAAGTCAAGGCAACTCTTTATAGCTGGCCAAGAAGGGGACAGAAATTGTTCATTCACTTAAAAGGAAGAAGGTCAGCCTAAGAAATGGGTTTGTTTTAGGTCAGAGAAGACTCAAGTTCTGTGAAAACATGAGGAACGAACATTAGAGTGGAAAAGTTAGAGAGACCATTGCTGAGGGGGAATTGCTCAAAGAGCACCCATTTTTCTCATCTATAAACTGGCATGGCCTTACTTCACAGACTTGTCTGTGGATGGAATGTTACTACAGGAAAGCTTCTAACACAATTATTCAGATAGACTAATGCTCAAGAATCATTTACTTTTGCCCTCTCTTCCTATTTTTTTTTTATTTTTATTTTTTGAAGTGGAGTCTCACTCTGTCGCCAAGGCTGGAATGGTGCAATGGCGTGTTCTTGGCTCACTGCAACCTCTGCCTCCCGAGTTCAAGTGATTCTCCTGCCTCAGCCTCGAGAGTAGCTGGGATTACAGGCGCCTGCCACCATGCCTGACTAATTTTTGTATTTTTTTTTTTCAGTAAAGACAGGGTTTCACCGGGTTAACCAGGCTGGTCTCGAACTCCTGGCCTCCTGATCCGCCCACCTGGGCCTCCCAAAGTGCTGGGATTAAAGGCATGAGCCGTAGCACTGGCCTCTTCCTCTTGAAATAACTATTGACATTCACGTATATTAAGGAGTAAGATAGAGGGGTATTCTGAATAAATTTTTAGTCACACAGGATAAAATATATAGTATTTTATAAAGTTAATTTTTTGTTGTTGTTTAAGAGATAAGATCTCGACACTCTGTCCAGGCTGGACTCAAACTCCTGGGCTCAAGTGATCTTCCCACCTTGGCCTCCTAAATAGCTGGGACTACAGGCATACACTACCATGCCCAGTTTAAACTCAGTTATTATGCTATGACCATGACAAACTCTCTGAGCAGGCTCCCTGGGGCTGCAAAATAACCCAAAGCAAGAAGAATAGAGTCTTACAGAGGATTGCTCAACAGAGCTCAGGTGCATGCCTCCTGCGCAAGACTGCACCAGGTGATGCCAAGCTTGGTCCAAGAAAGCACTTTGCTAAAGAGTTACCTAAGTCATGAGCCCTCTCTGCACTGCCGCATCTGTGAGAACCCCTCCCAGTTCAGTTCATCTCTGTAGCAACCACATTTCAAAACAAACAAGAAAAACATTACCAAGAGAAAGGAAGCAGTTGCTACAGCCCTCAGACCAGATGCAGGGAGGACCGCCCCTGAGGTCTCATCTGATGACCTTAGGTTTTTTTCTATTGTTCAGGTATGGGGCACCTTGTAATCTCCAGAAACTAGCGATTAGCACCATCAAATTCCCAAAGAGAACTGTTGACTTAACATCAGGTCTTCTGCTTAGTTCTTTATCATTTTGAAGCCGAAGACCCCTTTGAAAATGGAAGGAAATACATGCATCTTCTTCCATAGGAAACCTTGCATACACAAAAACTTGGCATACAACTTGAGGGATTTCAGTTGTTAAAAGCACCTCAATGTTCAGCAAAGCAGAGATTATATAAATCCTAAAATCCAAGCTCTATAAATCTATACCTGAGATTTTTTTTTAAGTAGGCTATAAAATGCTTTCAGATAAGAAAGAATAAAGCACTATCTGAGAGATCAAAAGGAAAGGGAACACAAGCTAAGCTATGTGCGCACTCTAGTTTGCCCAGTTCCATTTAAACATCTGTTTCTCCGCCTTCCAAGCAAAGGCTTACTTCATGACCATCTGAATGCAGCTGCCAAAGGAGTCCTAAAATCCATGGGAAATGAGAAAGACCAGGCTCTCCTTGTTCTATCCTACCACACAGAAACAGAGCACAGTTTTACGAGATATAGGGCTTGCTCCTGAGACTTCTCGTACCTGGACAGGATTTTTAATGATGCAACCTTCAGTACTGTCCTTTCCTAATGTTATCCTCGTTAGAAGAGAACAAGGCAGATAAAATTATTCATATCTTGTCAAGCTTAATGTTAAGATATTATTTTAATTGGGTTCAATAAATAAGAGAAAATCAGTTTAGCATCTTTCCCCAGTGGTTTGTTTTGTACAACAGGGTCTTTTATTACCCAACCATTGCTAGAGAGCTCCAAATATGAAAACATCTTCTCTTCCACATATAAATCATTAAAATTCTTTCAGTTCACTGTTCTTTCTTGTCTAGCACCATTCATATTGGTGCACTTGACAATGAAGTCTCTTAAAAACCAGGCTACCAGGGGATCCTGCTGCCATTTTATATTTTGTTGATCCTTCCCTGATCTAACACAGTGTTCCCCAAACATACTTGACTGGTACTAGGCCGCTTACAGTAAAATCCCCTACAGCTGGGCATGGTGGTTCACAACTGTAATCCCAGCACTTTGGGAGGCCAAGGCCGACGGATCACTTGAAGTCAGGAGTTTGAGCCAGCCTGGCCAACATGGTAAAACCCCGTCTGTACTAAAAATACAAAAATTAGCTGAGTGTGGCAGTGTATGCCTGTAGTCCCAGCCACTCAGGAGGCTGAGGCAGGAGAGTCGCCTGAACTCGGGAGGCAGAGGTTGCAGTGAGCAGAGACTGCACCACTGCATTCCAGCCTGGGCAGCAGAATGAGACTCCATCTAAAATAAAAAAAATAAATTCCCTGGAAGCTTATCACCAACCCCAGAGGTTCTGGCTCAGGAAGCCCAGTGCATTTTTGTTAAGTACCTTTAGGTATTTTTGTTTAAGTACCCAGGGGCTGGAACCACTGCCCTAGCAGCTCTTTGTTCGTTTTCAGAACTGACACCATGAAAAAGCTTGAACTCTGGGAATACCCTCATCACCATCTCAGCATATCACATCCCAGACGTAACACTCACTACCCCCAATCCACCCTGAGATGTTGGGAGAATATGTATATTTCTTCCTTTCCACCAATGCTCCTAAACTCTACTAGTCATGTCCTTTGTAAGATGATCCCGTGATGGTCATTACAGCATTTCATTATATTTGATTTCAGGCTACAAGAGCTGTTAGGTAGAATAGAAATAAGTTAAACTTTGGACCACTTAAACAAATACGTGTCCTCCACCACACCCTTTCCCACCCTGCCCCATTTCCTAGGGTTCATTCTCCCTAACATCTCAGCAGGAGTCTGAGTCGATGGAGGGTCCAGTTCTTTGTTTCTCCATCTCCTAGAGGACTCTTTCAAGTCTAAAACACAGACAACAGTCTTGAAAGCCATAGATTTGGAGAAACTTAAGAAAGAAAATGTTTTGTAACTGTTGCTGTTTGCTGCCTGTTTGTATTAGAATTCCAGATATTTGCCTGCGAACAGCAGGAGCAAAGCCTGGGGGACTCAAGCACAGAACAAATGTGCTTTACAGAGTTAGGGAGGGTGCAGAAAGGAATGCAGCTTTTTTTTTTTTTTTTTAAATCTAACCAGCTAGGGGAAGGAGAAGGTTATCAATACTTATGATCAGAGCTTACTCCTTGGTCCCTGCTCAACCTTGTCAAAACCCTTATGAACAGGAGTTAGAAACACCAACACAGGGCTGGAAATATGTGAGTAGAACTAATCTGAGACTCGATTTACATTTGAAACGTTAGGCTAGAAACGATAGGAAGTATGTTTAGGTTTTTTTTTTTTTTTTGAGACGCAGTTTCACTCTTGTCACCCAGGCTGGTGTGCAATGGTGCAATCCCGGCTCATTGCAACCTCTGCCTTCTGGGTTCAAGCGATTCTCCCACCTCAGCTTCCCAGGTAGCTGGGATTACAGGCGTACCCACCACACCCAGCTAATTTTTGTATTTTGTTTGTTTGTTTTGTTGTCATTTTTTTTTGTTTTGTTTTGTTTTTTGAGACAGAGTCTTGCTTTGTCGCCCAGGCTGGAGTGCAAAGGTGCGATCTTGGCTCACTGCAACCTCTGCCTCAGCCTCCTGAGTAGCTGGGATTACAAGTGCCCACCAACATACCTGGCTAATTTTTGTATTTTCAGTAGAGACGGGGGTTTCGCCATGTTGGTCAGGCTGGTCTCGAACTCCTGACCTCAGGTGATCCACCTGCCTCAGCCTCCCAAAGTGCTGGATTACAGGTGTGAACCACCGCCCCTAGCCAGAGTTTTTTTGTTTTTTGTTTTTAAAGGCTCAGGTAGTCCCCACAGGAAACAGCAGGGTGACCAAAAATTAGTCACAGATAGTAAAACAGAAGTAGCTGAGAGGACAATTTGAAGTTGGGACAAAAATGACAGACATCTATTGGAGAACAGAGGGGGAGGCAAATGTTTCATCAGAAGACAGAGCAAGGATGGAAGCCCATGAAGACACCGACAGAGAAGCCACTTCCCCGGCCCCATGCGCCATAACTTCCAGAGCCCCTACGGAGAAAACAAAGGAGGAAATCTTGAACTGACAGTATTTACCCAACAGAGACTGGGTTTTGCATAAGGAGCAGCCAATTTAAAATACCATTAGTGGAATGGGGCCAAGACCATGTAGGTATTAGAGCTACCATGTGGGTATTAGAGCTGCCGTGCGGGTAGCAGAGCCACCGTGCGGGTAGCAGAGCTGCTCCAATCATCTTGTCTCCAAGTGAAATCTAAAAATGGATTCACCTCCAAGGAACCAGAGCCAAAATTTTTAAAAAGGGAAGGAGAAAAATTTGGCTCTGAGACCATGGTTGAGCCCCTAGATCCATCCATGCTTGAAATATGTCTTACTTATAAACATTTTAATTGTGTGAGTTGAAAAGATCATGCTTACTTAAGCAAATTAGGGTTGGATTTTCTCTTATATGGAACCGAAAGTGTCATAAAAACTGCAAATTAGAACACTTAAATATTGTAGAACACCAAAGCTGAGGTAGTGAGATAGAGAAGGGGGGAAGAAAAGAGCTTGATTGACAATTGATGGGGGTTACGAGTCAAAGACGGCCTAGAGGATGAGCAGGACTGGTGGTCTGGCTAGGAAGACTTGATCAGCCATCAGTGAAGTGCCAGTCTTTTTGCCTGAAAAGCCATCAGTATATAGAAGCATTCAAACCACAACTGAGGCATAGGTCCTACAAGAAACACAAGTTTTGAAATAGCAAGTGACACAATTCTGGCCAATTGGTTTAAAGGTAACCAGTATGGGACAGGTAGTCTCTACCCTGAGACCATAGAGTTAGCATAAAACAAGGCCAGTTCCAAGGCCTGCAACCAGAATCTTCCCTAGCAACTGACCAGGGGGTGCAATGCGCAGGGCAGTGGAAAGACCTTTCCAGGTCAAAGCCATAGAGGCCTCCCAGAGGAGAGCAAGATGCTGATGAGCTTAGGAGAGGCAGGATACAGCACTGGGGCGTCTGTGAGAGCAGGTGAAAGAAGTTCCCCTCAGGCAGAAGCGCTATTTGCAGACCAAGAATGATGCTGAACCTCAGCAGGAGATTGGCATTTTCCTCGGGATTATCTAGAAATGACAGGGAATGCCCTAGAAAGCTAGCAAACCTAGTTCTTGTGACATTTCAGTGGGCCATAGTCAAGGCCTATCCATGTTAAAACTCCTTCAGACTTGCAGTAAAATATTACTCTTGTAGATTTTTGACTTTTTTGTCAATGTCAATCATCATGAGCTAGCTCAATCTCCAGAGCAAGCATATATGAGCTGTGTTTCTTTCAGAGATCATAAGCTGAAAAGCATGACTCCTGTTCTGCAAGCAGTCTTGGAAATGATAAAGATGTGGGCCAGGCTGGGCACGGTGGCTCACGCCTGTAATCCCAGCACTTTGGGAGGCCGAGGCGGGCAGATCACGAGGTCAGGAGATCAAGACCATCCTGGCCAACATGGTGAAATCCCATTTCTACTAAAAAAATACAAAAATTAGCTGGGTGTGGTGGGTGCCTGTAGTCCCAGCTACTCGGGAGGCTGAGGCAGGAGAATTGCTTGAACCCAGGAGGTGAAGGTTGCAGTGAACTGAGATTGCACCACTGCGCTCCAGCCTGGCACCTGGTGCCTGGTGACAGAGCGAGACTCTGTCTCAAAAAAAAAAAAAAAAAAAAAAAGTGGGCCAAATACCCAGGCCCTATCAAAGAGAGAAAGGCATGCACAGTGCACAGAGCCTGCTGCCTCTGCCTTCGCATGACGTGGGGGAGCACATACAACGCTCCTGGGGGCTTTGCTCACTATATGCAAGAGGCAAATCTGCTGTGAGTTGGCAAAGGGAAATAAAAGTGCTGCACAAGAAGGTCCCAGTTACCCTGCTCTGCTCAGCAAGGGAGAGCTGCTCTAGCTGCTAGTGATTCTGTGCCAGACAGGGACAGGCGCGATCCTCCAGCATGCCAGGCAGCCTGGGGAGCATACTGCTGTCTTCCGAAAGAAAATAGGATCTAAATGGAACGGTATCATGATGCTATATGTAAAAATGTGTACATGTCACACTTCTAAAGAGGAGCACCAAGGTGAAGAAAGTTAAGGAGCAAGAGGAAGGGAAGGAGGAGGAGAAGAAATACATTTTTCTTCCATTTAGATTTGTTAGAACAAACACCCTCGTTAAATTAAGACATAACAAAATTACATTTTAAAATGCATATTTGATTTGGTTCCACTTCAGCCATCAACCTGATAATTTAAAGCATCACGGCCCATTTTCACCTAGTATCAAGGTGCAATCAATGCTGTGAAGTACACATTCTTGCATTCTTTATCTCTGCCTAACAGAGGAGAAAATTCTGTTTTAAACAGGATGTGTGCAGGATAAATTTTGTTTTAAACTGCAATAACAAGCTTTAAAGTAAATCAGACACTGTAAAGTAAATTTACAATGTCTTGGAAAAAGCCCAAGACTGTGGGTTCTTAAATAGTTTCTCCCTAGTAAATGGAGCTGCCACCCTCTCCTTCAACAATAAGTCTATTCCCTTAATAACTTCAAGAAATACTAAAATGGATTTTAGTCTGATAAGAAAAAAAAAGTGGAAATATTTCCAGATCTTTGAATTGTTATTAACTCCTTGTAGGAAAGTTCTTTGCAGAAGTGTTGTTCAAGTTCCCCCCACCCTGGCCCCAGAGCCTTGGGTTCTCCTCCACTCCCACCAGGCCGATGGCCTTGTCCTTCCAGTACAGGCTTTACCTGCTCAGCCTCCATGCTGTGCACACCTTTCCTTCCCTTGACCTGTGAGAACAGTACACACCAGTATACAGCAGCTCACCATGCACTTTACACATCCATCCTTCCTTCTCAAGACATTTAATGGTTCTGCTTTTTATTTATTTCATCTCCCACAATTGAATTAAAATGATTTGAACCCCCAAATGTGTGACTAGCAGGAAGTAACTTTTTGCCCTCCTGGGGGCTCTCTCTGATCCTCTTCTGGACCATCCAAGAACTTCAGAGTCACATACAGTCCAAATCAAGATCCCTCAAACATTCACTCCCAAGTGGATCCAGGACTCCACCCGCCCGGAGTGTCTCAAGCCATTGGTGCTGGCATTGCCATATCTCTGCCACCCAGGACTGTCATCAGTCTTCCCTCTGTCCAAAGCAAAGGCCTATCTCCCAGCACTGGCCAGGACTTCTGAAGTTAAGTGTTGCCCCTGTATGCCTCCACTTCCTCAGAGCCACACGTGAAGCAAAGACTTTCTCACCATATTTGCCATGTGGTAGCCTAATAAGGGTCCCATCCCCTCAGTTCAGTGAATGTCCATTCTTCTCTGAGCCCAGCTGCCCTGAAGACATGTTTAGAGTCTACGTATCAGGGATGCATAATCACTGGGCATGCATTCTGGGAGAAGAACCACCACAAATGTTGAGTCACTCACTTTTTTAGGTCTCAAACTACCAAAGGTTGCTCTACTCCCTTCTGAAACTAAGGTGGTTGGATTGCCTCCAAAGGTGAGTGTCATGGAAGCAGAGTCTAGTAATTAAAAATGTGCTTTCACCCTCTTGGGAGATGACTTGCCAACGAGTCATGTCACCAGAAAAAGAAGGAAGGCTCGGGTGTTTCTCTTTTTCGAGACTGTACAGAAAGCCCTCACCAGCTCAGTAAGACAATAAAAGGTGGGGGGCATATAAATGTGGAAAGATGAGTTAAAACTGTCTTTATTCACAGATGACCTATGGGTCTACAAAGAAAATCTCAAATAATCTACCAATAAAGCTATTAGAACTTATAAGTGAGCTAGCAAAGTCGCAAGCCCAATAGTTATCTTTTCTGCTCCTCTCCCACCTTTCACCCTCCACCCTGAAGTAAACCCCAGTTCCTGTTGTTTCTTTGTGTTCATGAATTATCATTATTTAGTTTATAAGTGACAATATGCAGTATTTGGTTTTCTGTTTCTACGTTAGTTTGCAAAGGATAATAGCCTTCAGCTCCATTCATGTTCCTACAAAAACACATGATCTCATTTTTTTTTTTGGCTGCATGGTATTCCCTGGTGTATATGTACCACGTTTTCTTTATCCAATCTGTCATTGATGGGCATTTAGGTTGATTCCATGTATTTGCTATTGTGAATAGTGCACAATGAACATTTGTGTGCATGTGTCTTTATGGTAGAATGATTTTTTTTTTCAGATAAGTGCCTGTAGTCCCAGCTACTTGGGATGCTGAGGTGAGAGAATCCCTTGAGCCCAGGAGTTCAAGGTTGCAATGAGCTATGATTGCACCACTGCACTCCAGCCTGGGTGACAGAGCAAGATGAAAAAAGGAACAAAGGAAAAAAGGAAGGAAATGAGGGAAGGAAGGAAGGAAAGAAAGAAGGGAGGGTGGGCGGGAGGGCAGAGAAAAACAAGAAATCAATAAAATTGAAACGAGAAAAACAATAGAGAAAACCAATGAAACAAAAACTGGTTCCTTGAAAAAAATTTATAAAAGTTACAGACTTCTAGCCAGCCTGACAAAGAAGGAGAGAAGATACAAATTACTATATCAGCAATGAAACAGAATATCCCTGGAGACCCTGCAGATATCAAAAGGATAGTAAATGAATGCTATGAACAATTCTATAACCATAAATTTACCAACTTAGATCAAATAGACCACTTCTTTGAAAATCACAAACTTCCATTCAATATAAAACAGATTATTAGAATAATCTTATAAATGTTGAAGATATTGAATCTATAATTTAAAAAGCTCTTAAAAAGGAAATCTCAGGCTGGGTGCAGTGGCTCACACTTGCAATCCCAGCACTTTGGAAGGCCGAGGTGGGGGGATCACGAGGTCAGGAGTTCGAGACCAGACTGGCCAATGTGGTGAAACCCCATTTCTACTAAAAAACAAAATTTAGCCGGGTGTGGTGGCACATGCCAGTAGTCCCAGCTACTCAGGAAGCTGAGGCAGAATAATCACTTGAACCCAGATGATGGAGGTTTCAGTGAACCAAGATCTCGCCACTGCACTCTAGCCTGGGCAACAGCGCAAGACTCCAAATGAAAAAAAAAAAAAAAAAGGAAATCTTCAGGCACAGATGGTTTCACAGGAAAATTCTCTCAAACAATCCAAAAGGAAGTAACACCAATTCTACACAATCTCTTCCAAAAAACAGAAAAGACTTCCTAATTCATTTTATGAAACTACTATTACCCTGATCCAAAAACCAGACAAAGACAGTATAAAAAAATAGTCCATTCAAACCCTTTGTCCATTTTTAAACTGGATTATTTGTCCTTTTATTGTTGAGTTGTAAGTATCAGACTGTGGCTTTGTATTAAGTTTTGAACTCAGGAAATAGAAATCCTCCAATATTTTTTTCAAGATTGTGTTGGCTATTTGAGGACCTTTGTATTTCTATATGAATTTTAGGATCAAGCTGTCCTTTCTGCAAGAAAAGCAATTGTCATTCTAATAGGGATTGCATTGAATCTCTAGACCAGGTTAGGAAGTGTTAGATGAGAATGAATATATTGTACAAAAAGTAAGATACAAATGTACTATGATTTCAATTTGAATTCCAATTATTTTCAAACTGGACAAATATGATTTTAACTCTAAATACAAGGATAAACATTAATTAATAGAAAAACTAATTTGGGGGGTACAGACTCTCACTGCAACCTCCACCTCCCAGGTTCAAGCAATTCTCTTGCCTCGGCTTCCCAAGTAGCTGCGACCAGGTGCACATCACCACACCCAGGTAATTTTTGTATTTTTGGTAGAGATGGGGTTTTGCCATGTTGGCCAGGGTGGTCTCAAACTTCTGACCTCAGGTGATCTGCCCACCTCAGCCTGTCAAAGTGCTGGGATTACAGGCATGAGCCACTATGCCCAGCCAGAAAAAGAAATTTTAAAAATAAGAATAGTAAATAGGAGCCAGGAATGGTGGCAGCACCTGTGATCCCAGCTACTCAGGAGGCTCAGGCAAGAGGATTGCTTGAGTCCAGGAGTTCAAGGTCAGCCTGGCCAACTTAGCAAGACCCCATTCTCTGGAAAAAAAAAAAGGCATTAACAAATAAGGTACAGAAAAAATAGAGGACCCAGAACAAATACAATCCAAGTATATATATACATGAGAGTTAATATATGACAAAAATGATGTTTCAATTTAGTGGGAAAAGAATACATGTTAAGTATTAATATTTATAAAATGACTATTTTTTACCCTAAATAAAAATATAGACGGTCAAGTTATATAACAAATAAAAATGATGGATGCAAACTGGGAGAAAACCAATCCATCATAATAGTAAAATTTTCATTTTTCACCAAGATTAACAAAATGATATAATCTGGTTATGATACATTACAAAAATGACCACAATATTTTCCAGTTTGTCCCACAAAGAGGTATAGTTTATTTTCCACCCCATGGGTCCGGCCTTGACCAAATAACTTGCTTTGGTTAAAGGGATATTAGTAAATGTTACCCAAAAGTACTGATGCAATGGAACTTGCATCTTCCAGTTCTTGGGAATCCATTGGCCACCAAGGATATGCTGATTGAGAAGTACGAATGAGCCAGATTTCTCCATCACCCCACCTAACAGCCAGCCAACTGCCAGACATGTGAGCAAGGTCACTGACGACCAGCTGACTGTGAAACCAGAGCACTGTGGTCAACATAGGTGAGCCATCCCATCTAGGCCCTGCTAAATTGCTGATCCATGGAGTGGTGAGCAAATAAGTGATTGTCGGTTTCAAACCATTAAGTTTTCAGATAGTTTGTTACACCGCACAAGTTAACTGATACAGTGGTGTTGGTGGGAGTATGGAAAAGTCAACACTGTTGTGAACTCTTAGAGTGTAACTGAAAGTAATCTGGCAATGTGAAATTTTTAAACATGCATACCTTTTGGCAGTAATTCCACCTCTGGAAGTTTGTCTTATAAAAAATACGGACACATACTCACGGAAATAAAAGAATAAAAGAATGTTATGGAAAGCATTGTTTGTATCAGGAAAAAAAATGAGGACAATTGCTTTTCTTTTCTTTTTTCCTTTCTTGGAGACAGAGTCTTGCTTTGTCGTCACCCAGGCTGCAGTGCAGTGGGATGATCTCTGCTGACTGCAACCTCCCCGTCCCAGGTTCAAGTGATGCTCCTGTCTCAGCTTCCTGAGGAGCTGGAATGACAGGTGTGTGCCACCATGGTTCATTTTTGTGTTTTTAATAGAGACGGAGTTTCACCTTGTTGACCAGGCTGGTCTCAAACTCCTGGCTTCAAGTGATCCACCTGCCTCAGCCTCCCAAAGTGCTGGGATGACAGGGTGAGCCACTACACCTGGTCAATTTGAGTTCTCATTTAAAAATTTTTTAATTTTAAGTCCTGAGGGTGCATATGCCGGTTTGTTACAAGGGTGATGCTGGGGTTTGGGCTTCTATTGAACTCATCACCTGAATAATGAACGCAGTACCCATTAGGAAGTTTTTCAGCCCTTGCTCCCCTCTCTTCCCTATTTTCCAGTCCCCAGGGTTTATTGTTACCATCTTTATGTTCATGTGTCCTGAAAGTTTAGCTTCCACTTATAAGTAAGGACATGTGATATTTGGTTTTCTGTTCCTGTGTTAATTTGCTTAGGATAATGGCCTCCAGCTATAGCCATGTTGCTGTAAAGGACATGATTTTGTTCTTTTGGATGGCTGCATAGTATTCCACAGTGTGTATGTACCACATTTTCTTCAACCAATCCACCATTGATGGGCACCTAGGTTGATTCCATAGGAAGACACCTTTAATATCCATTAATAGAGATTGGCCAAATAGCAACAGCACAGACCTGAAATGGAATTACAATGAAGCATTTTAAAGAATGGAGTGCATCTATACAGTGAATATTAAGTAGTAGCAAGCATCCTCTCTCAAATTTTTCTAAAAATAAAATAGCTAACCCTAAAAGCTCAGGCTCAGCCTAACGCAATACCCGGTCCCCCTACACACAATAATTGATTCAATGATAGGTATATGACATCCCCTGCATTTTTCTGGCTGGAGCTGGTGGCGGGCACACATCTTATTTAGCGGTGAGGCTAGAAAGAGCGGTCCCAACGGATCCAGTATTATTGGGATCCACAGCCCAAAGCAATGAAGCCAACAGGCCAACAGAAGCTCAGAAGAGAAAAGAGGACTGTTCCACTTCTGGCCTAGAAAGAGCTCATGGGGTGACTTGAAACTGCTCACCCCAGAATTGGCTGAGCTCACATGTGCAGGGGGTGGGGTCCTGTGGCTTCCCCCTCCAACTTCCCCTTCCACCGAGGTCCACATCAACCCTACAAAGTTCAAGCCCTACTTGACTGTGTGTCTGCTACCCATGGTGGAGGGCGCGGCTCTCCTGGAAGCAGCCAAGACCTTGGACCTGGTCGGGGTTTTCAAAGAGCTGATTCAGGGATATGAGCCTTACAAGAAATTTCCAACGGAGATGTACGACTGGAGCTGGTGCTGAGGACGCCCTGCAATGTGCAGAGCCTGGGCATCTGTCCCACATCAGCCTTGGGGACCCCAACATCCTGCTGAGTGATGAGGAAACCAAAGTTGACCATGCCAGGCACCAGTTTTTTGCTTTATGACTCCGTGAATCTTTGTTGATGTAGATCGTGTTCACTAGTGCTGCCATGGGCATCCCCAACCCTTGATCAAAACACAAACCAAACACACTTCTATAGCCCGGCAGTATACATATATATTATCATTAAAGGTTCAAAACAACAGCAACAGCAGAAGCGAAAAGAAGAAAAAGTCCACCTGCCCTTTCCGTGGCTTAGATACAGAGCCAATACCTCCAGTCTTCTTAATAGTCCAGTCAGAGTTGCGTTTCTTTCACATGCAAATAAAGAATCACAACAAACTCAGTCCAGATGTAATATTATATAAAGGAATTCAAAGGACTAACTGTGGAAGATGTTTGTTTCTTACAATGGTGGTATGCTCTTACACTGTGTAATTTTGGATGTCTTTTTTTTTTTTCTTTTGAGATGGAGTCTTGCTCTGTCGCCCAGGCTGGAGTGCAGTGACACGATCTCCACTCACTGTAACTTCCGCCTCCCAGGTTCAAGCAATTCTCCGGCCTCAGCTTTTTGAGTAGCTGGGATTACAGGCTAATTTTTGAATTTTTAGTGGAGACAGGATTTCACTATGTTGGCCAGGCTGGTCTTGAACTCCTGACCTCAGGTGATCCACCCACCTTGACCTCCCAAAGTGCTGGAATTACAGGCGTGAGCCACCGTGCCCCGCCTTGAATGTCTTATAGATTACATAATAAATAATTGTAGGTTAAATAATTTCTAAAGAGGAAGACAGGCTGGGCATGGTGGATCACGCCTATAATCCCAGCACTTCGGGAGGCCAAGGCTGTCAGATCACTTGAGCCCAAAAGTTCGAGACCAGCCTTGCTAACATGATGAAGCTTGTGTCTACTACAAATACACAAATTAACCAGGCGTGGTAGTGCATGCCTGTAGTCCCAGCTACTCAGAAGGCTGAGGCAGGAGAATCGCTTGAACCTGGTAGGCGAAGGTTGCAGTGAGCTGAGATCATGCCACTGTGCTCCAGCCTGGGTGACAGAGCAAGACTCTGTCTCAAAAAAAAAAAAAAAAAAAAAAGGAAGACAGATGTTTCAGGGAATGCAATAAAGGAGAACTGAACTCTGGTTTCTGATTTGATGTCTAACAATCAAATTTGATTATCTTACCTAAACAGAGAAAATAGAGAATTTGAGGGGAAGTGGCTGGGCTGGGAGAGAGGAGCAGTAGGGGCCATCTCACGACCTTCCGGAGTGCATAGATTTCCCCCTTGAAGAGCGGGCACCATGCAAAGTGGCCAGGCCCTAGTCATCTTGCCAGTGCACCACAGAGAAAACTGCCTTCCAGGTGAGGGCGCCTGAGCATGGAGCTGTGGGAATGCTGCCCAGGATGGGAGTTGAAAGGAAGGTGGATGTGCAAGTGGCCAGCTGCAGCCTGTCTCCCAGGAAGGAGGCAGTATGGTGACCCCCAGCACCTTCTAAAGCATCCCATGTGGCCCGTGAGAGAGGTGGACCCTGCCACATAGGGGATCTTAATCCAGTAAATGACCTGCAGAGAAGCACCAGAGATAAGTACAGCAGTGGCTACCAGGTAGGTAAGAAGACCTTTGTCCGTCTCTCTCACCTTCCTCCACACCCCAGCCTAAAGTGCACACAGCAGGAGCCTGCCTTAGAGAGGGAGGGGAGAAGGGATATCTGTAAGGCGGGGTGTCCCTCCTCCTCCAGGCTGTAGATAGGGTCCCAGTTTAATCTTTTAGGGAGGGAATAGAAAGGTTAAGATTTAAACTATGATTGAGGTTTTACAGCGGACTGACTTTTTACATTCTTAGTTTTCAAATAAATACAGTTTGATTTTAACAAAAGTAACTAAAAAGTAACAAAACCTTCCCAAGGGATCATTAAAGAGCAAGACAGGGAATTTTAAGAAAACATAGTGAAAGCCCTGCAAGGAGACAAACAAAACTGTTTCGTGTTTCTGTCCTAGTGAATTATGATTGCTCAGGAGGGTGGTCACTTGGAGGTTCAGGCTGCACTGGTGAGTACAGAACTGGGCTAGTGGGGCAGAGGCTCTTTCCCACCAGCTGCCCCCCAGCTCCCGTGGAAATATCAGGTGATGGGAACTCCGGTACACAGGTCTCCTCCCAATACCATCCAGACAGGTTCTGTGCAAATATTTCCAAGCTGTGCAGTGACTCTGCAGGTAGTTATTTAATATAATCACCTGCATTTTACGGGGAGGAAACAACCTTCTGGTGTTTGGGGCCGGGCCCCAGGTCACAGGGCTAGCTAGGGGGCTCTAAGAACACGAGCCCAGGTCACCTGTGCAGCGCCCACCCTGCCCCAGTATGCCACTTGCAGGAACTCTCACCAGAGCCCCTCAGACACCCCTGTGACCCTGCGCCGGCCTCTCAGGCTGCTGACCAAGGCGCCCAGAATGCGAGGCGCTCCCATCTCTCTTTGTCTGAGGCGGCCCTTTGCCCACCTTGCCTCATGGAGTTTTCAAGTCCTGCCTCTTGCATCATGTTCCTTCCCACGGTTCGGACTCACTGATCCTTCTGCTTTCGAATCTTCAAATCTCAAGACCCTGAATCCAGTGCATTTGATGTGATCATGGAGGGCCAGAAGAAGCTCTTCTCCAGGAACCCCTGAAGTTAATAAACAGCCTCCAGCCCGGCCTGAGGGAGGAAGCCGGGTGGATCAGCTAGAAAGCATGCTAACCCCAAGGGTCAGACAGAGGAGGGGCCCCGTGGGCAGCGGGAAGTGAAAACAGGGAGTGCCTGGAAGAGATTGTTCATGCATTCAGCCAGGGCCAAGCTGCATGAGTAACGGGAGTGGGTGTGCTGGCCCACGCTGTGTAACGGCACCTGGAGACTCCCCCACAGACCGAGCCCTTGTGCCCTTGGATGGTCCTGGCGTCTATGGTTCGGCAAAAGCCTGAGACCGCCCAGAAAGAAAAGCTTGGGGAAGGAAAGCAGAAAGCCCTATCCTCCTCTTTTTGATTCCCCTGAGTGGAGTGTAAGGTCCACTTGGGAAGAGGAAGGCCTCTCTTCCTCTGCAAACATGGATGTCGCCGCCGCCGCTAGTAATGCACTTTCAAGAGAGAACTGACTCCACATTTACACCGGCATGGGCTGCAGAGGGTCTGAGGATGCTCCGGGCATTCACTGATTGGTGAACTCGGGTTCTGTCCTTGAAGGTCTTTGGCTGGCTCAGTCTCTCTCCACGTGGGGGGCTCATCTTGCAGGGTTTGTGTGCCCTGTTTTTGGAGAGTATTGGACTTCTTGGAGGAGGAGGGCTCCAGGAGGACCCCAGCACGCATGCTTCCAGCACCCCAGGCGCATCCCCACTCCTCTAGTGGGAAATTCGGGGAAAGCCAGCCACCTTCTGGAGTCCCATTATATCTTGGGTCACATAGTGCTCCTCTTGACATTGAGTGTTTTCTTTGTGCTGTCAGATAAAGAGCCTGGCCGTAATGCTCAATAACAGGATAAGGGAAGGTTCTAGGGTCTGGGGGAGGGGAGAGGAAAGTCAAGCGTGGGAAGTCAGGCGTCCCTCCAGGCTGAGCAGAACTGTAGTTGACGCTAGATGAATGGGGTTTTGCCTCAAGGTATCAATATGGAGTTGTTGGGCAGAATATTTTTTAATAATGATTTTTAAAGTTCAGCACTCTGTGATCAAGACCAATTAATTCTAACCGGAAGTTCTCAGGAGCGGTGCATTGTTGAAATTGCTTATCTGTAAAGCCTGCTGTCAATTACAGAGTTGATAAGAGGTGCTTTCTAGATTGGCCTTGAGCTGCTGGCAACAGTTTGACGGTTGCCTCTAGCAAAGTTTCTGGACTCTAGGTCTTTTACCCCTAAACAAAAAAACAAAACAAAACAAAAATCCAGCTTCCAGAAGGATGTGTAAGGCTTCCTTTTATCGCTAGGAATCTCTGCCCTTCTTCTTCAGTATTTTCCTGTTTCTCCCCGGGCTCTGTTTTGCATTTCAGTGCCTTGTCCCTTGTGTTCTATTACCTCTCTCTCCTTTATATCCTGAATGATTTCCTCAAATCCACTCCCATTAGACTTTCCTTCCCCACTGGGTGGACCCACTGGTGGGCATCTCATGAACCATATACTGAGAGGATCAGAATCTTCCTCCCCACCCCAGCATGGGGGCTTTCAGCATCCACATCCCTGAGCTCTGCAACGTCAGTGACTGTCACCCCCTCAGCAGCCCACCCTGCACATTTTGGTCACCCTGACCTATTTGTCTCTGGAATTCCCCTCTGATACTTTCTCCTGTCGTCCCAGTCTCGCCTTCCCTTTTTTTCCAAGCTCTCTTTACATCTCACCTCCATATGGAACTGGGAACTCCCAAACCCCGGTCTCACCAGCACTCTCTGGCCCTCTTGTCTGCCTTCCCTCCTGCTGCTGAAAGCGCAGCTTTGGGTGAATGCTGCAGCCTCACTCATCTCTGTCTACATGGGAGCTTCTAAGAAGCTCACATCAGCCTGAAGGACTCCCATCTATGAACTCACCTTTATCAGGCCTGCAGCAGTGCAGAACAGAGCTCACTGCCCCTGGCCCTCCCGACACCCACCACTGTGCCCTCTCAGATCTTCACTCCACTCTGATTTTACAAAGAAAACAGAAAGGAGCCCTCTCAGCTTCTCCACCCTCTCATCCACAAATACCCCAACCTCAACCCAGGAAAACCTTCCTCACCCCGTCTCCCACCCACCTTCCTCACTGGGATCTCTCCTCCTTCGAGGCCTCACACACACATCGGCACTCACTGGAGGCCGTCCTCTTCCATAGTTACTGTCAGCCATTATTACGTTTATCCCATGTCCCTTTACATGGAATCCGTCACTCTGCCAAAGGATCACTTTTGCCGTAGTTTTAATACTTTTTATTGCATTGAACACACCATTACAGTTACTTGTCTATACACAGGATGACAAGCTCCATTAGGACAGGAAATATATGTGCCTTATCTTTGAAGACAACTCAGTGTCTGGCATATGATAGATGTTCAGTAAATATTTGATGAAATAAATACCTAAATAAGTAACTGACTTCTCAGGTAGCTCTGTGATATCAATTATGTTCATCTATTTATGACAGCAATTAACAACACTTCAAGAGATTTTAAAACCGAAACACCCTGACTGCAGGCCAAACCAATTAAATCAGAATCTCAAGGGGCCAGACCAAGCCTCAGTCTTTTTTTAAAGCTTCCGCTGATTGCAGTTTGCAACCTGCTTTGAGAATCACTGGCTTATAGAAGGTAGAAACTCAGTATCTAATTCAATATGTTGTGTTACAGCAAGAGCCTGACTCTAATCTAAGAGAGACAAGCAAACCAGAGACAGATTCATGAAATGATGAGCAATAATGAATTGGGCAGTGAGGCCAGTGGAAATTCGTGGAGGAAGTGGGGGCTGCTCGCCACTCGCCAACAGGGTGTATACATTGTCAACCCACATCAGTCTAGATCTAACGACATCATTGATAAGACTTTGGAGAAAAGAAAGAGGACCTTGGTGGGTCTGGAGGACAGGCCGCGCCGAGGTAAGGAGCCGAGGAGAAATGACCCAAGATTCTCATCTAGTGACTTTTCTGAAATGACTCTTCAGTGTCCATTCCTGAACTTGAAGTGTTTTAGTTTAAGAATGGTCCCTATGGCCCAGCACTTTGGGAGGCCGAGGCAGGCAGATCACCTGAGGTCGGGAGTTTGAGACTAGCCTAACCAACGTGGAGAAACCCCATCTCTACTAAAAGTACAAAATTAGCTGGGATGGTGGTGCATGCCTGTAATCCCAGCTATTTGGGAGGCTGAGGCAGGAGAATCGCTTGAACTCAGAAGGTGGACGTTGCCATGAGCCAGGATTGCGACGTTGCCATGAGCCAGGATTGCAACATTGCACTCCAGTGGGGGTGACAAGAGCAAAACTCTGTCTCAAAAATAATAATAATAAATAAAAGAAAGAAAGAAAAAGAAAAAGAATGGTCCCTATGAAGTAAGTGTAGATCAGGGCT